>PVJI01030039.1:0-14633 GCA_004026765.1 Micronycteris hirsuta | reverse complement strand
GGAGGAGGGGCAGGGGGAAGATGGGAATGCAGGGGGAGAGAGGGCAGGAGGAGGGGAAGGAGAGGAGAAGAGAGGACATTAGAAGTAGGTAAAGGCTGCCCTGGCTGGGGTGGCTCCGAGGATTGAGCGCCGGAACCGAAAGGTCACTGGTTCGATTCCCAGTCAGGGCACGTGCCTGGGTTTGGGGGCCAGGTCCCCAGGTCTCTTGCACATCGAAATTTCTCTCCTTCTCTTTCTCCCTCCCTTCCCATCTCTCTAAAATAAGTAAATAAATTAAGTAAACAAAATCTTAAAAAAAAAAACAACTTTAAAAGTAGGTAGAGGAGAAGGACCCTAGGGAAAACGGAGAAAAGAGGCGGGAGGAGGAGGAGGACGGGGAGAAGGGGAAGGAGGAGGGAGGAGGGGACCAGGAGGAGGCGTGGCCGTGGTTATAAAGCCGGGAGCCCGAGCCTGCATCCCGTCCCCGGAAGGTGGAGCACGGGGCGGCGGAGCATGGGGCTGCACACGGGGCTCCTGCTGCTTTGGTTCTGCCGGCTTCTCAGTGTGGCGGGGGAATACTTCGAAGGTGAGAAGCTTATGTCTGGGGTTGGGCACATCTGCTGCCTCTGTCATCAAGTCTGAGATGCTGTGGAGGGTAAGAGTCACCCCAGTTTCATGCGCTCTAAGA
This sequence comes from Micronycteris hirsuta, assembly GCA_004026765.1. Lineage (NCBI taxonomy): Eukaryota > Metazoa > Chordata > Mammalia > Chiroptera > Phyllostomidae > Micronycteris > Micronycteris hirsuta. The sequence continues at coordinate 13,966 of PVJI01030039.1, read as the reverse complement.
AAGAAAAAAGATGCTCTGTCTATTTTTCAGGTACTTCCAGTTAACAGACAGGATCCATGGGTAGGCTTTAAAAAAACAAACAAGGTTATCAGCTAATAGAAACAGAAGATTAGGAATGTCAACTGGAAAATTCAATGGACAGAAGTCATTTACTTGATAACCATGTATCACTTCCCTTCATTCTACTATATTTTATTATTATTAGTTTAATCCTCACTCAAGGACATTTTTATTGCTCTTTAGACAGAGAGGAAGAGAGAGAGAAACACTGATGTGAGAGGGAAGCATTGATTGGTTGCCTCCTGTATGTTCCGGGAGAGGACCAAACCGGCAACCCAGGCATGTGTCCTGACCGGGAATCGAACCTGCAACTTTTCGGTTACAGGACGACGCTCCAACCAACAGAGCCACACCAGCCAAGGCAGTGCTAACCTCCTTTTGAGAATAAGCAGCAAATGCACACGTGTTAAGATCCTGCCTGTGCCCTGATCTTAGAAAAGAGCGGTTGAATATATGTGAACAATGGACAATGCTTTATTAATTTCTTTGAGATTTCCTGTAACTTCAGGATGTGCCGGATATTAAAGTCTCCTCAACTTGAATTTCGAAGCAATGTGCAGTAGAAATAAGTTGCCTGTTGTTTGTGAACATGTATTGCATAGTTGAGTGAGTCCTCTAGGAGGGGAGAAAATAATGACGGTTATTTTAAGAAGAGAAATCTTGCCCAGCTGGTGTAGTTCAGTGGATTGAGCGCGGGCTGGGAACCAGAGGGTCCCGGTTCGATTCCCAGCCGGGGCAGATGCCTGGGTTGCGGGCCAGGCCCCCAGTGAGGGCCATGTGAGAGGCAACCATACATTGCTCTTTCTCCCTCCCTTCTCCTCTCTCTGAAAATAAATAAATAAAATCTTTAAAAAAAATAAAAAAAAAAAGAAGAGAAATCTTTGTCTTTGTGATAAGATCGTTACCACACGCTAAGTGCTTTCTGCGTGCCGTGGGTGGCGCCGGCCCTGAGATGCCGTTTCCCTGAATCCTCACGGCAAACCTGCCGAGAGCGCAATGGCAAAGACGTTCTTCACCAGGTGCGAAAACTACCTCGATCTTATTGCCAAGGCCAAGGACACGTCAATAAACTTTCCTTCAACTTGTGCCTTTCAGAGAACCCTGAAAAGAAATAAAATGAAACAAAAGAATGGTGAAATGATTAAAAAAACACTTCCCCTAGGACAATGTGGTTAATTTTGTAGGAAAGTATGGGGGGAAAATAAATCACGTACTTTGGCCTGCTGAATTATTTTTATTTTTAAAATGATTTTCATCGTGCCTGCTCAATGACCATATTTGGAAAATACAGTTGAGGCAAAAGGAAAAATTAGAAATCACCCCCAATAACACTATTACAAATAAGCACTCATGAAATCTGGATGCGCCACCTTTAAAATATGATTATTCTTACTAGAATATAATTTGGTAGAATATTTTCTTTTAATTTTATTTCAAAGGCTAAATCTAATGAGATAAATATTTGTTTAAAATTATGTCTTTCAGATAATGGTATGTCAAGTGACGGTGAGTTGATCAAAACTCTTTTATTACAGATTTTTTTTCTAATTTTGCAGTAAAATGTGAAGGTGTTGAATACTATACTTCCTTTTCTGGTAAAAAAAAGATATTTTTCTTGAAAAACTGCTATTTTTATGTCCTTGTATATAAGGAAAAGTACATTCTATGTTAAAAATAGTCAAAGAAAAAGAAAAAGGGAGCAATTACAATGTCCGTGTAAATTTTACTGTAACTATTTTTGAGTGATCAAATATTTCATTATATACAACTTTATAATGGGATTTCCTCTTTGCAAAAAATAGTCTAATAGAACATAATGAAATAGAAAATGTCTTTGGTCACCTACAGATGAAGTACAGAAATTTCCATGTTCATTCATACCTCATTGTTATTAATGCCTATGTGATATTATACAGCTATATTTTATTTCAAAATTCCCTTGGTGATGGATATTTTTGGACCAATCTCTGTTTTTTTTTTTTTTTTTTTTTTTTACTATTACAAACCATGATAAAATGAACATTCTTAACCTCTAAAACCAGGGAAGTACAGAGGTCAGAGGCATCTGTTTTAACCACTGCAGGTTATCAGGGAAGGGGATATTCTAACGCAGGTGATGTTGCAAAAAGAAATAATCCCTAAACCTACAGAAAGTAACAGACAAAATTATTTTATGATTAAAAACTTAAAAATTCCTAGGAACATTAATAAAGATGACTACTCTTTTTTTAATCCTCACCCGAGGATACGGTTATTGATTTGAGAGAGAGAGAAAGAAACATTGACTGGGTTACCTCCCATATGCACCCCAACTGGGGATTGAACCCGAAACCCAGGTATGTGTCCTGAGCAAAAAATCCAACCTGCAAACTTTTGGTGTGTGGACGACCCTCCAGTCAACTGAGCCACCCGGCCAGGAAAGTAACTAGTTTTTTGGGGTTTTTTTTAAGATTTTATTTTTTTTATTTTCAGAGAGATGGGAAGGGAGGGAGACAGAGAGGGAGAGAAACAGCAACGTATGGTTGCCTCTCACATGGCCCTCACTGGGGACCTGGCCCGCAACCCAGGCATGTGCCCTGACTGGGAATCGAACCGGGACCCTTTGGTTCCCAGCCCGCGCTCAATCCACTGAGCTACACCAGCTGGGGCCAGTAACTAGTTTTAATGAAAGAATTCTATTATGTGGCTTGATGTAAGATAAACATACACGGCCAATAGTTTTTCTCTCTGCTGGTAAGAGCCTATCGCACGTTGACGAAAAGGGAAGCATTCCACTTCACGTCCACGACAAAGACTATTTCAGAGTTCAATCTGCGAGAAATGTGTGGGACTTATGTGACATAGCCAATAAAATCACATTGAAAAACAGAACAGTGGTTCCAAAAGAAGATCGCACCAGCTTCTCGGGTGGAGAACGTGAGACTAGTAACATCAATGTCAGCTTCCAATTTTCTTTTTCAGACATTATGATTTTCTTTCCAGAAGACAAAAGTAAGTTGATCATAAAACTTTTACTGCTAATGTGCACTTTCTTTTTGTGTTGTAAAAATGAGCAATCAATCGGTGCATTTTCTTTTTGTAGTTAAAAAAAAAAGTCTTTTTTCCTCCTTTCACAGAATGTACTAGAAGTGTCTGGCCAACAGTTACAGGAAACTGACAGGTTTTCTTGCATTTCACTTGTGCTGTGGGCTTCTACACTTTGATTTCTGCCAACCTGACAGAGAACACTTAATGCGAAAGTTCACAGAAAAAATGTCCAACAGTCATTAGGAAAATGGTGAAAAAATCGTGCTGTGGTGGAGAAGCACTATTTACACCAACCAGAAATATAGTGTATTACATGGCGCGGTATCAGCCTAGCAAGGGTCTGCTAATTGTCAGGGATGTTTTCTGAGGTGTCCTGGCTGCTGACCCTGTTCATTGTACTGCTATCTATCTTTGATTTCTTTCTTTCTGATCATTTCAATAGACTTGATAGAGAACATCGAATGGATCCCAGGATATGGTCCTAGAATCTAATCATGGTCTTAAATGTATGGCCACTTAAATGAAGAGGTATTTTATCTGTACTCCACTTGCACCAATTTAGCTTTACTGAATAGCTCCTTGAAAGAACATTACGTTGCATCCCCCTCCTGCATCCCCCTCCTGCATCAGATGGAAAATGAAGTTCCTGTTTAATCAAAGTTTATGTGTGAAAGAAACAAAATCATGTCATTAAGAATAAAATGTAGGAAATGCAGGTATGCCCTAAGGACCATTCAAGCTTTTCAAGCAAAAACAAGAATCATCTGTGATCAAAGTATATTTAAAAAGTGTGTAGTGTTTCATGCTGGTGAAAACTCAGGTAAAAGAGCCCGTTTGTGGGCAGGATGAAGTGCTAGCGCCCCTGGAGACGGCAGCACCATCCATGCTAAAAATTCACATACGCTTTAACCCAATCATCTGGCTCTGGGGGTTCCAGCCTCGAGAACCAAAGGCTTCCGTGCAGAAGGACTTCCATTCACTGTTTCAGCTACACTTACAGATGGGGAAAAAAATCGGAATATGAGAAATCTTAAATAAATTGTGGCAACACCAAGATCACAGAATGTGACCCAGCATGAGAAAGGAGATAGCGGCGCATGTTCAAAGCAAAGGTTGGAAAGGATTCCAGTGACACCTTAAGTTTGAAACGGAAGTTACGGATATAAAGGAGGGTTCGTTTGGGGAGAGAACAAAAATCCGTACGTGCGTGTACGCGTGTATATTACGTGTGGTTCTACATGTTACATGGTCCATGTATGTTGTGTGGATGGAGATGTGTACCATCTACACACAGAAATAGGTGGGCAGATGGAGATGAGCATCCAGGCGTGGAAAAACGCGTGGGAAGATGCACACCTGGCTACACACATTCCGCGTCCATGTGCACGTGTGTGTCTGGCGTGTGTCTCTGTGTGCGCAGGTGTCCGTGTGCCTTGTGTGTGGGTGTGCACCAGGGTGAAGAGGATGAAGAAAAGAAATACAGGGGGAAATTGTTTAATAGATCAATGCCCGCATTTATGTGTCTAAGCTGAGGGTAGATTCCTGGCACGGGGGCCAGACACTAACTAAGCGAAACGCCAAGGCCGCGCACGCCCGCGGAAAGTGGGGCAGGGCTGGGAGTCTGCACCCGGAGCCTTGGCGGGCGGGCCGAGGTCCCCCCTCTGCTCCCGCGCGACCCCGGAGCGCTCCGCAGAACCCAGGCCGCGGCTCTGGTGGCAGCGGCTCTGGCCGCAGCAGAGGCCGCTTCGTTCCATCCCTCCCAGCGGCCCCAGAGCTGGAGGGAGATTTTGTTTTTCCCTAGATGGCAAGTGTTTCTTTCCCTTCCACTATAACAAAGGCTTGTTCTACGACTGCATCATGTTCAGGGCCAAACACAAGTGGTGCTCCTTAACGCCGACTTTCGAAGGACATTGGAAGTACTGTTCTGACGAAGGTGAGTGTCTGCCCTCGGAAGCCCTCCAGGTGGTCATCCTGGGCTTGGGAGTGGGGTTCGCTGAGGTCCTCCGGAGGGCCCAGCCCATGAATTTGCAAAAATAAGTCATGGCAGGTGTGCACATCCCATCACACAAAAGATGTATTATGAGTGCTTCCACCACATGACCTTGAAAAGAAATCTTTTAGCCCTGGCTGGTGTGGCTCAGTGGACTGAGTGCCGGCCTGCGAACCAAACAAAGGGTTGCAGGTTCGATTCCCAGTCAGGGCACACGCCTGGGTTGCAGGGCCAGGCCCCCAGTAGGGGGCGCATGAGAGGCAACCACACATTGATGTTTCTCTCCCTCTCTATCTCCCTCCCTTCCGCTCTCTCTAAAAATAAATAAAATATTTTTTTTAAAAAATCAGATTTCAAAAAAAATTAGAGCAAAGAAATCTTTTGGCAGAACCTCAACCCCCCGCCAGCACTGTGGCCATATGTTTTTGGTGGAATAGAGCAGAGTGGGAAATGTGTGTGTGAGAGAGAGAGAGATGCTGAAGAGGAGGCACAGAAAAGAAAGACGTCTTCTTCTGATCACTTCTTTCTCCCGTGTAGACATGGCCAAATGCGTGTTTCCCTTCTGGTACAGACGCATGATCTACTGGGAATGTACCGAAGACTCGGAGGCCTATGGGAGAAAGTGGTGTTCGCTGACTCGAAATTATAACAAGGAAAAGATTTGGAAATATTGTGACCCACAGGAGACTGATGAGGGGCGGGCCTGAAGGGGCTGAATCATTCTCACAGGAAAGAATCCTCAGTTTGGACTGGGAAAGCAGGAGGCAGGGTTTGAGGGGATCTGGCTATGACTAACTTGGGTTTTGATTATGGGGGTGGCGTTTCTAACCTCGGCACTCTTCCTTGCTAACTGTGTAAAATTTGGCCCTTAAAAAAATAGTGCATGGGCAGGGGGTGATCACGAGGTGCCAGTGTCATTAATTATAACAAATGTCCCAGCCTGGCGGGGATATCGAGCACGGGGAAGACGGTGCTTATGTGTGGGGACAGCGGATATACGGGAGCTGCGTCTCCTGATCAATATTCTCATAAACTAAAACCGCAGAAAATAAAGTCAGTTCTAAAATGCATTACTCTGATGAAGAATAATTTTTTTAAAGATTTTATTTCTTTATTTTTAGAGAGAGGGGAAGGGAGGGAGAAAGAGAGGGAGGGAAACAGCAATGTGAAAGAGAAACATGGATTGGCCGCACCCTGACCGGGGCCCGAACCCACAACCCAGGCATGGGCCCTGACCCAGAATCAAACCGGTGAACTTTCGCTTTGTGGAACGACGTCCAGCCAACTGAGCCACCCCAGTCGAAGCTGTTGTTATTCATCTTTATAGCAACCCCATGAGGCAAATATCGTCAGTATTTTCAGAAACTATGAGTCAAGTGGATTAACTAATTTGGGGGGTGGGGTGGGAATTCACTAACTTTTAAAGAGTTTATAGCTTTAAGACTTTTATGATATAGCCCTGGCTGGTATGGCTCAGTGGATTGAGCGCCAGACTGTGAACCAAAGGATCACCGGTTCGATTCCCAGTCAAGGCACATGCCTGGGTTGTGGGCCAGGTCATAACCCCAGTAAGGGGTGTGTGAGAAGCAACCACACATTGATGTTTCCCTCCCTTTCTTTCTCCCTCCCTTCCCTTCTGTCTAAAAAAAAATAAATAAAATCTTTGTAAAAACAGGACTTTTATGATATAAAATGGTGATAAAAGTAAAAAGCTAAACAGCATTACCACGTGACCCAGACATTCCACTTGTAAGCCATACTCAAACGGGTTGAAGGTGGGACTGGAACAAATATTTCTCCGGCGATTTTCTTGGCACTGTTCACAATAGACAGAGGAGGAGCCAACCCCAATGTCCGTCAGCAGAAGAGCGAATGAATGAAATGTGGTAGAACCATTCAGCGCGATACCATTCAGCCTCCAAAAAGCAACGAAGTAGAGCCCTAGCCGGGTGCTCAGTTGGGTGGAGCATGCGCAGCCCCGCACACCGAAAGGCAGCAGGTTTGCTTCCCGTCAGGGCACACACCTAGGTTGTGGGTTTGATCCCCAGTGGGAGCACATACAAGAGGAAACCTGTCTCTCTCTCTCTCTCTCTCTCCCCCAACCTCCTCTTTCTCTTAAAAAAAAAAAAACTATTAAAAAAAGTAATGAACTTGATACATTCTACCGCATAGAGGAACCTTGAAATCATTATACTAAGTGAAATAAGCCAGACACAAAAGACTACATATTGTGTAATTCCATTTCCATAGGAAAATTCTTAGAGACAGACGGTGGGTTAGAGGTTACTGGGGGCTGGGAAGGGGGGAGAACGGGGAGTTATGGGTTAACGGCACAGAGTTTCTTGGGGTTCACCAGAATAACGGTCTCGTTGTTTTCCGGGACCTTGCACAAATACCAACAAGCTGTGGGTTCTCCCTGGGTACCTGTAAGTGCCCTGACTATGAATCGAACCCTCAGCCTTTCAGTGCATGAGATGATATGCCAAGCAGCTGAGCCACCCAGCCAGGGCCCGAGGGATACGTTTTCATTCAGCTGTGTCGCTCATGACAGGTGATTTCCCTGAGCTCTCTAAGCCTCAATGTCCTCCGTATAACATAAAGATAAGGGTGTGAGATGTCTCGTGGCTCTCTGGGCAGATGAAATAATATGTGCAATTCTTATTACTTGGGGTAGTTATGTTCTATAAGGTTGCTGTGAACACCGAGTTGGTGAATACTGAACTACTGAGCTCGTAGGGGCAAGACAGGGTTCGGCTCCTGCTAGTAGCATTTTATTTTAACATTTGTATCAACTTATTTAACATATATTGTTGCCCTGTCCAGAGTGGCTCCGTCGATTGGGCGTCGACCTGAAAACCAAAAGGTCACAGGTTCCATTCCTGGTCAGAGCCCCCAGTCCGGGCACGTGCAGGAGGCAACCAATCAATGTTTCCCTCCCACGTGGATGTTACTCTCCCTCTTTCTCTCTCCCTTCCCCTCTCTCTGGAATCAAGAAAAAGAAAAAAAAATTAAATACATATACATATTGTTGATTCATCAACACGGAACTCACAGCCAACACACTATCTACCTGGTGCCTGAACGGAACTTCTCTAACGCAGGGATTTTCTCCGTGTGACACGTCACAGCCTCCTTGTGCCTGGGGACGCCAGGAGGTGTGGGCATCTTAAATAGCAAAATTACCAACAAAAAGCACCAAACCCCCCTCCCCCCAAAAATCCGCACCAAACGTGGCACTAAGTAGACCCGCAAAAGGAAAAAGAAAACTTACTCACAGGAAGAAAGCTGAACGTAGGCAATGAGCAACTCAAATGTTTCGTTGCTCTGCGCCTGTCTGTGAATTTCACCGCCAGAAGGGATGGTTCGCAAGAGTTTGGAGGATTCATCGCTCAAGCGCGCCCTCTGCTGTCTAGGTAGTGAAGGGCAGTTAATTTCGAGGATTGCTTTGCGTTTTGTTGGAAGGGTGCGTTAGGGGCGGGAAGGTTTGCTTCATCTTATCATGGACTATCCTAATGTGTCTCCCTCCTTGTTCTCCTCCTCAGCCATCCCCCAGAGGAGATCTTTCCCTTCTGTTTACCCCTTTCTCCTTCAGAAGTGGTGCCTCCCAAGTGAACCACCTCATGCCCATGCACTTCTAAGTGCGGCGGCCACCCACCCCTTCTCTGCCCTACCAGGACTCCTTCTCAGTATTTTCTCAGGGCGGAATTTCTCTTCTGGCAGAGATTGTCGCCATAGCTTTGCCTTTCCCAGAACGTCGTATATTTTAAACCGTACAGTACAGTCACTCCTGGGTATCCACTGGGGATTGGTCCCACGACCCCTTACCCACGATTCCCACTCAGGACAGACATTCGTCTCTTACACAGAACGGTGTGGTGTCTGCCTATCACCCAAGCAATCCTTCCGCATACTTCAAATCATCTCTAGATTACGTGTAACACCTATTGCAATGGAAGTGCTACGTAAATGGTTGTTACCTTGTGTTGTTTAGGGGATAATGACAAGGAAAAAAGTCTGCACGTGTTCCGTAGAGATGTAACCGTCACCCACCATGGGTCTTTCTGTGCATCACATGCCAGCAGCAACATAACACTTTATTTTATTTTTATTTTATTTTTGAATATTTTTGATCTACACTTGGCTCAATCAGCCTATGTGGGACCCACAGATACCAGGGGTGACTTACGTAGCATTTCAGACTGTTTTTTTTAATATTTTATTTATTTATTTTTAGACAGAAGGGAAGGGAGGGAGAGAAACACCCATGTGTGATTGCACCCCACGTGGCCCCCACCAGGGACCCGGCCACAACCCAGGCATGCGCCCTGACTGGGAATTGAACTGGCGACCCCCCCGGTTCACAGCCCGCGCTCAATCCACTGAGCCACACCAGCCAGGGCAAGACTGCTTTTTTTTTCTTTTTCACTTTGCAATATGTATTCAACGTTCTCCCACATCTTTTCATGGCTCGAGAGCTCCGTTCCTTTCCGGTTTCGATTTCTGCTTTAATCCCTTTGACATCAGAGAATGTGCTTTGTATGAATTGAATCTTTTTGAATGTATTGAGATTTGCTTTATGGCCAAACAGGGGTGTCCAAACTTTTGGTGTCTCTGGGCCACACTGGAAGAAGAAGAGTTGTCTGGGGCCACACATTAAATACACAAACACTGATGAAAACTGATGAGCAAAAAAAAAAGGTTTTAAGTAAATTTATGGTTTTGTGTCGGGCTGCATCCATAGCCATCCTGGGCCACGTGTGGCCCACAAGTTGGACACCCCCGGAATGGTTTATCATGGGACATTTTTAAAAAGATTTTATTTATTTATTTTTAGAGAAAGGGGAAGGGGGGAGAGAGAGGAGAGAAACATCGATGTGTGAGAGAAATATCAATTTGTTGCCTCTCACATACACCCCCAATTGGAGGCCCGGCCTGCAACCCAGGCATGTGCCCAGAATGGGAACTGAACCTGCAACCTTTTGGTTTGCAGGCCGACACTCAATCCACTGAGCCACACCAGCCAGGACTCTCATGTTAGCATTGCCATCAGCAATGCCTAACACTGGCTCTCCCATCTTCAGAACCAGAAATACTCGTTTCTCAGGAAAACGTAGTTACACTTTTTTTTTTCAGAGTCGTGGCAACATAGTTACTACAGTGAACCACGGGAAAGATTCTTTCAAAGTCACTCCCGAGCTTCAGCAGTGACTTTCCAATGATGACAAAGCAAGTCGTAGTCACCAGACCGGCTGACACTACCACTGTTAAGATAGTTTGTCCAGCCTAAGTGCCCGTCAGTAAACGAGTGGATCGAAAAACTCTGGTACATTTACACAATGGAGTACTACGCAGCGGAGAGAAAGGAGCTCCTACCCTTTGCAACAGCACGGATGGAACTGGAGAGCGTTATGCTACATGAGATAAGCCAGGCGGTGAAAGACAAACACCATGTGATCTCACCTATAGGTGGAGCCTAATCAACAAAACAAACAAGCAAGAAAAATAGAAGCAGAGACATGGAAATAAGGAACAGACTGACAGTAAGCAGAAGGGAAGGGGGAGGGGGTAACAGGGGAAAGGAGGGGAAGGGACTGGTCAGCAAACAAGTGTAAAGGACCACGGACACGGACGACAGGGTGGGGACTGAGTGTGGGAGTGGCGGGGGGCGCGCGGCAAGGAAGAGCAGTGGGGGAAATTGGGACAACTGTAACTGAATAACAATAAAATAAAAATTAAAAAAAAAAGATTGTTTAGCTCTGGCTGGTGTAGCTCAGTGGATTGAGCACGGACTGCGAACCAAAGGGTCACTGGTTCAATTCCCAGTCAGGGCGCATGTGCGGGTTGTGGGCCAGGTCCCCAGTGGGGTCCACAAGAGAGGCAACCACACATTGACGTTGCTCTCCCTCCCTTCCCTCTCTCTAACAGTAAATAAATAAAATCTTTAAAAATAAATAAATTAATTAAAAAGATTGTTTATCTCGTGCCACGTGTGGCCTGGTTGCTTCCCCACGGCACCTCCCAAACCCGCACAGCACGCCCAGGAGGGAGGCTCGGCCGACTCCTTCAGCAGTGGCTACTGACCGTTACTGCTGGGCAGGCACTGTTTGCTGTTACCGGAGGCAAGAGTTGAACGGGAGAAAGTGCTCGCCGCTAGTCTGCCCTGTAGCCGGGGAGAAAGACAATAAGCAAAGAAAACACACACACTCATAGATACGGGTCTAGACGGGCGCGAACGCGGGGAGTTGGGTCAGGCAGAGAGCACCGCCGTGTAGAACGCTAAATAGGCGCGCCGCAGGGAGAGCGGATTGCGGGAATCCCTACTTCATGGAGAGTGACTAAAAAGCGTCTCTCTGAGCAAATGGCATGGAATCAGGGAGGTCTGGAGAAAAGCGAGGAGGAGGGGCCTGCCTGATGCCCCAGGAACAGAGTTGCTGGCGGGCAGACACACAGATGTCAATGTCCTGAGACATGGTATTTGGGGAGGTCGAGGCATAGCAGGGGGGCCGCTTGGGTTGAATGAGGGATGGGGAAGGTCAGCGGTCGGATCACCCGGGTCAAGCGGCCTGGGTGTCGTGGAAGGCCATCCGGGATTCTCGTCGCAGCAGCCACACGATCTCGCCCTCACTACTGCGTGGAGAGAATGAGGGGGAGGCAAAGATGAAGGGGGGGCTGGTTAGGCAGTCGTCATGGTGCACGGGAAGGATAGCGGTTGGGTTAGACAGGGAGCACGGGCAAAAAGCAGAACCAGCTGGATTCAGGATATACTTCCATGGTAGAGTCTGCAGGATTGGCTGGTGGACTGGACATCGGGTGGGAGAGAGGACCCAAGGGTGACTTCAGTGTGACCCGTGGCCCCGGGTGAATGGTTGTGTCCCTGAGAAGGGACGGCAGGATGAGCAGGTTTGGTGGGGGAATAAGGGATATTTTGCCCCCCCCAGTCTTATAGATGAGAAAAACCAGATTGACAGAGGTTAAGCCAGCTGCCCAGAGTCTCGCCATGAGAAAAGGCGGGCATTACATTTAAACCCAGGTGTGGCTCACTTCGTCGGGCACCTTCCTCAGAGCGAAAGGCCGCCGGTTCGATTCCCAGTTGGGGCACGGGCCTGGGTGCTGGATTCGGACCCCTAACCCTAACTCCAGTTGGGGTACATACTGTCGATGGTTCCCTCCCTCTTTTTCTCCCTCCCCTGCCCTCTCTGTAATAAATAAATCAACGAATCAATCATTATTTTAAGTTTAAAAAAATTTAAACCCTTAACAAAAGGCTCATCCACTTTCTTTTTGTTAACCTCTCTGTGAGCCCATGAATTTCCATGTCTCTAGTTCTCTCCTGAAACTCTCAAGTCCATGAGCTATAGATTAAAATTATGAGCACTTTTTCTGCATGTACATGTGGTTTAACTTTTCCCAGAGTCAAGACATCTTGGCTTTTTTTTTTTAAGATTTTATTTATTTATTTATTTTATTTTTAAAGATTTTATTTATTTATTTTTAGAGAGGGGAAGGGAGGGAGAAAGAGAGAGAAAGAAACATCAATGTGTGGTTGCCTCTCATGTGGCCCCCACTGGGGACCTGGCCCACAACCCGCACATGCGCCCTGACTGGGAATCGAACCTGCAACACTTTGGTTCACAGCCCGTACTCAATCCACTGAGCTACGCCAGCCAGGGCTTATTTATTTATTTGTTTATTTATTTATTTAGAGAAAGGGAGGGAGAAAGAGAGGGAGAGAAACATCAATGTGTGGTTGCCTCTCACATGGCCCTACTGGGGACCTGGCCCACAACCCAGGCATGTGCCCTGACTGGGAATCGAACCTGCAACCCTTTGGTTCACAGGCCATGCTCAATCCACTGAGCTATGCCAGCCAGGGCTCATCTTGGATTTTTGTGCTGTCTCTCAATTCATGCCTGTGAGTCAAGATTTAAGCACGTGAACAAGGCTGAGACCAACAATCTCATTTTGCAGAGGTGGGTCAGGGTGTTACGGACTGAATTGTGTTCCTCCCAAAATTTCTATATTGACACCTTAACCCCCCAAAGAGACACCAGAGACAACTCTTTCCCTCCATTCGGGCACAGAGGAAAAGTCAGGTGAGAACACCGCGAGAAGGTAGCCGACTACAAGCCAAGAAGAAAGCCTTTACCAGAAACTTGATGGCACCTTGACCGTGAACTTCTAGCCTCCGGAGCTGCGAGAAATTAATGCACATTGCTTAAGCCACACAGCTCATGGCATTTTGTTCTGCCAGCCCTCCCGGATGCATACAAGGGTTTCAGGAAGATTTATCTATCTTACCTACAACCACTCAACTCTTAAAAGCGACAAAGGCCAGTGAAGGTTGAAGGCCTGGTATTCACCTTGTGCGGGGCATCTAGATACTAAACCACACACTGTAAGAGCTAGTGGGTAAGTTATTTAGCTAACCTTCCCAGCGAGTAAGCAGGAAACCCGGGATTTGAAAGTTAGTCTATTTGCTATTGATGCTCATGTATTTTCCCACTGGTTCCAGAGCTGGCATTGCAAGTTGATTCGGAATCCTAAGCCAGGGCTATTTATCTTTTCCATTTTTGCAGCAGATAAAACCGAGCCCCACTTAGTCCCCTCTGTGCTGGAATCATTGGTCATCTCTGCCTTGTGCCGTGATGAGTGCTGTCCGCGGAAAGCGCTAGAGTCTACGTCCAGCTCTGCCACCTGGTAGGTCTATAACTTTGGTAGATTTTTCTCTTCCATCTTCAGCGAGCCTCCCAATTCCATTAGCCAGATACCAACTCCAGTTCTGGAAAGTATTTTATCACAGTTGGTTGCATGCCTTCAGACTTAATGACTATTCAGTGGAGCAAGAAAGGACAAATGGGTTCTCGCTGGCGTCCCCGGCCACCCTGCCGG
>PVJI01030038.1:0-14666 GCA_004026765.1 Micronycteris hirsuta | reverse complement strand
GGTGAACCAGGAAAACCGTGTGGCCCTGTCCCGCCGTCTTCTGCGTAGTGGGACTTGCCCAAACCCCAGTCCTTGGGTGAGGTTCATTGATACGTGTCCCTGCCGTTGCCTCCTGAATTCTTACGTTGTCCTGGCTGGGAGGACTGACCTGTTTGCAAGGCCGTGCTGCCTCTCAGGGACCCGCCCAGGAAGTGCTCCCTTGGCCCAGACCTGGACGAGCAGCGTTTCCTCAGGCTTGGGGCAGGCGTTTACAGTTGTTTCCCCTGGATTCCTGGGCTGCATGGAGTCGCAGCTCAACGTGGCTGGGTGAGAGACCCAGCCACCTTTTCTTTGGGGTTTCGGGGGATTCCGCGTGGCCGCTGCGAAGCTGCGGGCAGATCAAAGTGGCTCTGCCGTGTTCTTTGTTCTGGAGCTGCGCCGCCGGATGGAGCGACCTTGCTGACGGACAGGCCGGGAGCAGCTGTCGGTCGCCCTGCCTGGCTCTTCGGCGTCGGGAGAGGGGCAGCAGGGACGGAAGCATTTCCCTCACACTTCCTCTGTGATCACTGCAGGGCACCCTGTTCTGTGTTAAACTATAGGGAACCGTTCCACGCGTTCTGGGAAATGTAGCCCAGCCATTCCCTATTTAAAAAACAACCCCACTAAGCGCGGGTCGGCAAGCAGGCCCCGCGTGCGTGGACAGGTTCCTCCCCCCTGCCGCCCCCCCCCCCCGTGGGTAAATTAGGCCTACATTTTTCCTAGAGTTAAGACTTGCTCTTGCTAAAAACCTCTCTTACCCTGGACTGAAAAAGCAAATGCTGATTGCATTATCTCTGAAGTGGTTTCCTGGAAGTCTGTGATAAACGCTCAAGTCCAGCCCAACCCCTTCTGCCTTTACATCTGCAAATGTCCTCCTTTGTTGTCTGTCACCTGATGAGGACCTGTACATAGTAAATGAAAACCACCCTCAATGTGATGTGCGCAGAAAGACAATATAAGCCTGTCAAGGCAGGGGTCGGCGCGCTCTCTGCTCTGGAGAGTGGCCGAGGCATTCCAAGCCGCTCTGGGTCCCCCTCGCCCTCCCCAGCCCGCTCCCGGGCCCCCGCTCTCTGGCCCACTCTCGGGCACTTTCTCTCTGACGCAGAGGGGCTCATATAGTCCCTGAGTTTTCTCCCCACAGGATTCACGTGTGGAATTATTTATAAATCGGCCACAGCATACGGATTCTGCAGGACAGGATCCTCCACACCAAACTCTGACTTGATGGGATGGGATGTTTAAATCCCCATCCTAGGCAAGACCCTCGAGATGCAAACCAAGAGGGGAAAGCTCGTCCTGTGGGCAGTGGAAAACAAAGGCCCACAGTTTTCTTGTTCTTCGTGGGCTCCCAGCACACTTCACGCCGCCTGCGGGAACGAGCTCCCCTCCGAAGACCCTCCGCTTAGCCGCCCCTCCCACGCTACTTCTCTTCCCCATTCTTAGGTGTGTCTGTGTTCGTGCGGCTGGTGGTTTTTTTGTTTTTTAAATTTATTGGGGTGACGTAGGCTAATTAAATAAGTATCGTGCATGCAACTCTACGATACGTCATCTGTATACTGTCTTCATTGGTGCTGCTGGACCAGGAAAGTGATACCCAGACTCAGTGGGGAGAAGGCGGGCGGAAAATTGCTTTAGAGAGAACTGCACAGGGAAGGGAAGCCGTGCGTGCTTCCTTTTTCCTTGTGCAGTTTATAAACCATATGCCTCCCAACAGGGGAGTAAGGGTACTTTTAGATGAATAAAATGAGCCCCAAACCTTGTACACTAAGGAATAAAATTTATTTAGTTATATAAAGCTTTGTACCCATGTGAGAAATTTAACTTCATCCTAACAAGCAATGGATTAGAATCTGCAGTTCTGGTTTCTAAGGCTGCGCTTGGCCCCTGACTTGCTTCGTTATCTTAGTCCGAGAGCCCCTTGGAGCTTCTTCCGTGTGCACAGAGAAAAGTGACCGTCCTGGCTCTGCCTCGAATCAACGCGATGCTGCTTCTCGCACAGGAACCTACAGCAGCGAGTCTGCTCCTGCTCACCCCTGCCCGCTGCTTGTCACTGCGTCCGGCGTTTGCCTTCGCCCGCAGGGCGGCGCGAGAGCAGGCGGACGGGGTCCGCTCCTGTGTCGTGTGTTGCTGTGGTGTTTTTCGTGCGAGCAACTGTAAGCCTACTTTTGCCCCACCCTGTATTTTACAGACCCTTCAATACATTTTTCAAAAATAGTCAGTTGTCTTTCAACTAATGAAGAAGAGAGGAACCCGGCGTTGTTTACATTCACTCATATCATCGTCATTTCTGGCACGTTCCATGCCTTTCCGTAGATCTGAGATTTCATTTGGTGTCGTTTTCTGTCGGCCTGAACACTGAAATTCTGAAATGCTTCTTTCAGCATTTTGAGCGGTGCAGGCAGGCTGAGGCAGTGATCTCGGCGCTCACGGGCCGAGAGTGTCCCCCTCACCCGCACGTGCGAACGACATGCTCACTGGGTGCGGAGTTCCGGGCCGACAGGTTTGTTTCCGTCTTTCTCTTCAGCACTTTGGAGGCATTTCTCACTGCATCTGAGTTGCAGTGTTTGCAGTGAGAAGTTCATGTTCATTCACGTTGATTTCACTCTGTGTAACGTGTCCTTTTCTTCCTGAACTTCTCTTCATCTTCGGTGTTCAGAAATTTTACTATGATATGCCTCGGTGTGGTTTTCTTTCTATAATCCTACTAGGGAGTTGGTGAGTTTCTTGGATTCCATTCTCAGATCTGTGGGTGGGTAATTTTCAAAATTTTAGCCATTATTTCTTCTTCATTTTCCCCTCAATTCTTTGTCTCCACTCTTGCTGGGTCCAATTGCCCGTATAGTAGATTTTGTGAAATTTTCCCACAGATTATTGACATCCTTCTTTTTTCTAATCTTTTGCTTCCATTTTCACTTTTAATAATTTCTGTTAATCAGCTGATCCTTTCTTGGGCAGTTTCCCATTCGGGGTTAATTTTATTCCGTGATTTTTAACTTCCAAAGAGTGCGCTGTTTGGGCTTCAGCATCCATGTGGTTCTCTTCCAGCAAACGACTTCCTGTATCTGCAAGAGTTGTTTTAAGGCCCTTGCTGATTGTTCTCACACGTGCGAGTCACCTGCAAGTCTCTTTCTAGTGAATGCTTTTTTCTTAAATGTGGGTTGGTTGGTTGGTTTTTTGCTTTCTTGTGTGTAATGTGATTTTTTTTAAGTTGATTTGTGGACATTGTATGTGGACACCAAGGTGTGACTGTCACACCACCCCGACTGGGCAGGCACCTTCCCTCTCTCTGGGGTTCAGGGGGAGGAGCTGATCGTTCGGACTTTTTCTCGTGCTGAGTTGTGCTTGGGTGGGATCACAGGCCGCCCTACGGGGTTCCCCTGGGTTAGCCCAGCCTCCCTCATCGCTGGTCGGTGACACTTGGTTTTGTCAGTGGTCGAGCTGGGCGCGGGGGGCTGAAGTGTGTGAAGCGTTTAGTTTACGTTGGACTAAATGGCAGGCCCTAGAACCTGCAGAGCTGCGTGGCTTCTCTCTGCGTCCCCATTGCCCCCCCACCCCCAAGCCCTTCTTCTCCCAAGCGGCGGGGTGGGGGCTGGGCTGGCAGGAGAAAAGCTGTGGGTCCCTGCGTTCTGCCCCCGCCTTTGGGCTCTTCCAGACGCCACTCCTTCCAGCCAGACCATATTGCCTTACAGAGCTTGGCCGGGTGCCCGCCACCCCTGAAAAGTGTCTCCATCTGTCCCCGGTTCTGTGCGTGCCCGGACCAGGTGCAGGCCCCGCGTGGGGCAGCCGTCCCAGCTCCCTGCTCACGGATGAAAAGCTTGTTTCTGTTGGAGTTAAATTCATCAAGGCTTCACTGAGTCCATCCTCCTTCCCCTGCCCTGTAGAGAGGTATCATTTTTACTTTGTCTGGGGCTTTTGTTGTCACCAAACGAGTGACCATCTTTGGCATCTTCCTGCGCCCCGCCCAGAGACAGAAGCCTCCGAGGAAGCAGGCAGTGCCTGAGGCAGATGGCTCTGTCCTGGAGCGCCCGCATGCAGCCCAGGTGATTGCGAGGCACTCGTTTGGGAGGCCCCGCGGCTCCCAGCAGGCCGTTCTGTCTGTGTGCAGAGCGGAGGGTCACTGCCAGCCTGCTCCTGTCTGGTTGGCATCTCCGGCCAGAGCCACTCCCGTATCTCATCGTATTTCTCCTTCATCTAGTCTCTCTCCGATTTTTAAAACGAGGATTTGTAGTAAGTATGTGGGTTTACCTGACTATGAGACCCGTGGGAAATCTGCAGGGCTGTTTTTGCTCTGTCAGAAACAGGGTTAGCCCTGGCCGGGTGGCTCAGTGGGTTGGAACATTGTCCTGTACACCAAAAGGTTGTGGGTTCGATTCCCAGTCAGGACACCTACCTAACATACCTAGATTGTGGGTTCATTCATAGTCCAGGTGCGTATGGGAGGCAACCAAACAATGTGTCTCTCTCTCTCTCTGAAATCAATAAAATTCCTCAGGTGAGATTAAACAAAAAAAGAAACAGATGTTTATTGCTGTGGTGGAAAAACAGATGGAATGTCTGCTTCTCAGAGCTACCGGCTTGGGTCCTGAAGCCACCCTGACAGCATCTCCCACGACGTCCCCAGGCCTGTCTCCTGGTCCCTAATATGGTTTTCCCACTGGACGACCTCCAGACGACCTCCAGCTCTACCTGTCGGCGAGGGCAGCTCAAGGCTCTCCCAACCTGCAGACGCCCAAGTTGGTGAAACCAGTCTGAGTGGTGGAGGCCACGGCCCCTGAAATGGCCCCAGTGCTGCTGGCCTGACCTGGCCTTGGACCGGTGAGCTGTCCATCCGCCTGCAGCCTTTCCCTCCTCTAGTCCCGCCAGCGAAAGGCCTGGACAGACCACGGTCCCATCGGGGGGTCAGTTATTCTCTTCCAACCCGAACCCCTTTACAGAAGAAAACACCAACCTTAGTATTCTAGCGTTGCTTGAAACTTGAATATTCTATCATTTTTATTCAAATGAGCAGAATAACTTTTTAAACCTCATAGCAGTAGCACTGCAGTACCCCCAGGATGTGGTACAAAAACTTAGATTCATTTCTGGCTGACAGATTCATAAGGGGCTCGCCAGGGAAGCCGGGGACTGGGAGTGGCAGCCTTCGCCAGGAGCCGGTCGCCGTGGCCGCCACTGTGCCTTCCCAGCAGCGCCTCTTTCTCCCAAGAGCCCAGCTCCACTGGGACGTGACAAAGCTCTAGATCGTCAGTAGCGGCAGCTCTTCGAGGCTGCTGTATGAGCTTCAGGTTTCGAGGAGCACGTGTGCACACCTCACCTCCGGGGCCCAAGACGGTCTTTTCGCGGTGGGTTCCAGAACTCGCCACGGATCTGGTCCACAGGGGAGCCGCCCACGGGATCCCACTGTGTTGGCAAAGTCAGGTCCTGGGCTGGGCCGGAGCGAGTGTGAGCGACCGAAACGGCTTCCCGTCGAAATCAGGCTCTGGCACATGTCCTTGCGGAACGTGAGATTTTGAGAGATGTGCTGAATGAAGAAATTCTCTAGAGGTCGAATATCTTTGGAAAATGACCCTCTGCTCTCGAACCATCACAAGGGACACTAAGACGTGTATTAGTGGCTCTTCCAAAAAGGAAGTTTCCTTTTTGTTCAGCCAAGCTGTTCTCCAGATTGTCTGTACATTTTTTTCCTGCCCTGGAGGTGCGGGAGTCCTCGGGGTCTGGCTGACCCGCCGCACCCTGAGCTGGAGCTCCTGAGCGGAGGAGCAGTGACGCTGGCACCCACAGCGGTCTCCTCCGTGCCGGCCAGGGCTGGACTTGGGTGGCAGAGTGGTCTGCCCACCTGGGGCTGTTTTCAAGAGGCTGCCTCGGGGGCAGTTTGAGGCCCCAGAAGAGAAACTGATTAGCCCATATGACCACCCGGCCCTTGACCCTGGACTCCTCATGGTCCCGCCAAATGAAGTTTCTTGGGGAAAACACAACTTTCTATACACTGCCCCTAACTGCAGTAAAGATTATATGGTGGTGCTACCCACTGCATCACTGGATTTAGGCAAAGCTCTTGTGGCGAACTTTCTGACTCAGCAGTACTGAATTCCCTCTTTTTCCAAATTTAAAAAAAGCTCTGGCTGCTGTGGCTGAGTGGATTGAGTGACAGCCTGTGAACCAAAGGGTCACCAGTTCGATTCCCAGTCAAAACATACACCTGGGTTGTAGGCCAGGTCCCCAGTAGGGGGCGTGTGAGAGGCAACAGCACACTGGTGTTTCTCTTCCTCTCTTTATCCCTCCCTTCCCCTCTCTCTAAAAATAAATAAAATCTTTTTAAAAAAAATGTTTCAACCATGACTAGACAAGGAGAAAGAGGGGGAGATGAACCCCTGACTATTTCTAATACCTGGACAGACCTGAAATAACTTCGGGTTGTAATACACACATGTCTGCAGCGGGGGTAGATTTCTGCGTGAGGAGGTGTGTGTGCCCCTCAAAGCCCAGGCCCTCGGAGCTGCAGCTGGCAGAGGAGAAAGCATCTGTCTCAGGGCATACAGCATGGCCCCTGTGCTTGTCCTGCGTGGGGGTCTGGTTCCTGGCCCGCCCCTTGATGGCAACATGGCCCAGCGGCTTGGGCTTCCATTCCTCAGCTTTTGTGTTGAGAGTCTGTCCCCCATGCCCGTCTCCTTCACTCTGGCTCCTGTCCCTGGGTTGACGGCACCGCAGGAGGAATAAGAACATAACTTACGTCCTCGAAGCTCTGTTGCCCAACTTGGAGGTGCAGGCACTGGGCTGGGGACACAGCCTGTGGACCTCGCCCGCAGCACAGGCTGGTCTGGCCAGGAACGGTCACGTGGAAGACCGGGTCGGCCTTGCAGTAGCCGGAAGGTGCGTGGTGTTTCTATGTGACTGATGTTATTTTCTTGTGTGGGGGGTTTCTATGCACAGACTTCACCAGTTCAGCCACCTGACAGTGGCTTTTTTAACTGGCTCTCTGTGCATCCACAGCAGGCAGCCCATCCATAACACCTCGTTCCAGAGCACCTGATCACCCCGTGAGGGTGCCGAGCCCCCTAAACAGTCGCTCCCATTCCCTCCGTCCTGCCCCGGGGACTGCCAAGCTGCTCTCTGCCTCTGTGGACTTGGTGCTCCAGGTGGTTCCTGTAAGTAGAATCACGCACTGTGTGACTCTTCGGGTCTGGCTCCCTTCACTCACCGCCCCGGTTTCAGGGTGCGTCCCTGTGCGTGGCTCTGTGTGACCCCCAACGCATGGGCATTCCACGTCCTCTTTGCCCGTTCCTCCGCTGATGGCGTTGGGCTGCTGTGAACATTCGTGTACAGGTTTTTATGTGACCATCATTTTCAGTTCTTTTGTGTGCATACCCAGGAAGGGACTTGCTGTGCTCTGGGTTTTACGCTAACTTTCTGAGGGGTTCCCGCCCTTCTCCCTAGCCGCTGCGCTGTTTCACTCACCCGCTGGCAGCGTTGTGGGGTTCCGGCGTCTCTGCGGGGTTCCGGCGTCTCCGCGGGGTTCCGGCGTCTCCGCGGGGTTCCGGCGTCTCCACGGGGTTCCGGCGTCTCCGCGGGGTTCCGGCGTCTCTGCATCCTCCCAGCGGAGGGTGGCTTCCCTGCTGGGGTCCCAGCCGCCTGGTGGGTGTGAGGTAGGGCCTCCTGTGCTTTCTGACTGCTCTCCCCTGATGACGAGCATTTTTAACGGGCTCATTGGCCATTTGTGTGTCTTTCTGGAGTAACATCTGTTCAAGCCCTTGGGTTTTTGCTCTTTAGTTGTTGAGTTGTAAGAGGTTGTTACCTGTTCTGCATCGTGGAGCCTTATCAGATATGTCATTTGCAGATATTTCCTCCCTTCTGTGGGTTGTCTGTTCACCTTCTGGAGCAGGCCCCCTGATCCGCCCACGTGGCTTTCTCAGAGCTGGCCCCAGGGGAAAGCCGGAGTACCGTCCTCACTGAGACTTCGGTTTCTTTGCTCCTCTTACCCAGTCCTCTCCAAAGGCAAGAAAAACTGCATCCTGATAAATTCCTTCACACGGGGTGGGGGGTGTAAATGACGGGTGGGGCCTGGTGACCCACCTCTGCCAGAGGCGCTGGCGTCTCAGGAGGTGAGAAGGGAGCAGAGGCAGTCACGGCGTTTCAGGGATTGCTGGCCGCTGTGGGATGGAGTGTGGGCAGTCTTTCTGTGGCTCCTGAAATCACTAAGTGAACACCTTCAGTTCCATTTACAATGAAGATGCTGGTCCTGGGCCCAACAGTTTATAAAAGCCAGGGGTGCCTCTGGGAAATGTCCCGCTAAGCCTCTGAGACCACAGTCTGCGGTTCAGATGCTTACGGAAAATAGACCCTTTCCTTGAGACTCATCTCGGGGGCTCGGAACGCCCCCTCTGAGCTCTTGCCAACATGTCAGCCCACGTGTCTTCAGGAGACCATGACCTCTGCTGACCACAAGTCCTTTTCTGTTCACCATTCTGGACTCAGTTGTCTAGGGCTGAAATGGACCCCTGACCTCAGTCTCCTACGCTGGTGCAGGCACCACCCGGGCTTCTCCGCCATTCCCCGGACACGAGTCTTCACGTCAGTGTCACCGATGCTGCTGACAGCTCAACGCAGGCGCGCCAAGACAGAACCTGAATCACCCGAGTCAGCCGGCTGCGGCTGGCAGGTACGCGGGGCTGTCCCAGTGAGTGGCCGGTCTGCAAGCTGCCGTGAACAGAGCTCTTTTCAGCTGCTCTGGCACAGCCACCTGCCGTCTGTGCCCCACTTCCTGCCAGGAAGCTCTGTGACTGTCAGCTGCCAAAGCCAAGTGATCAGAAAGTGGAGACCTCCGTGCCAGGAGCTCAGCCTCTGTGGGTTTTGTTCACAGCCACAGAGAATCCAGGAATCGCCAGCAGGCACCACGGAGATTGGTTCCTTATCCAGAGAAGCAGGGAAAGGCTCTGCCTGGGGAGGGGCGAGAGGAGCCTCGGGGTGAGCCTTTGCTTCCCGGGCCTGCGCCCATGGGGCTTGGCCAGTAAGTGTGCGCGGCAGACAGACCCTGCGCTGCTCGCCCGCTCGGTCGCGAGAACGAGGACAGAAGGACAGCAGCACAAAGCTGGGAAACAGACCAGCTCGGCCACAGAGAAGTGGAAATGGAAGTTCTTCAGGATGCCATTACAGTAGGAAACACACAAACGGGACAGAAGACGTGCAAGTCCTGTGCAGTGGAAACCACAGGGCATCGCTGAGAGAAGTCAGCGAAGGTCAGACTACACGGACAGGCGTGGTCGCACCGCAGGTGATCACACCGGTAAGATGCCCGCTGCCCCTAAAACGGTGCGTGGGTTCAGCGCAGTCCTGATCAGAATCCCAGCAGACCTTCTGTAGAAATCGACAAGCCGATTCTAAAATTCATACGAAAGCGCAAAGGGCCTAGACCACCCGAAGTGACTTTGAAGGAACAAAGCTGGCGACTGATGCCACCTGATTTCAAGAGGGACAAAGCTCTGGAACACAGGAGTCAAGGCAATGTGCACAGATCAGTCAGCAGAGGAGAGCAGGAAGTCCGGACGTGGGCCACCCGTGTGGGCCACCGACTTCCGGCAAAGACACAAAGGCAGTTCAGTGGAGAAGGTAGTTTTTTCAACAGAAAGTGCTGGAATAATTGGATACCCACAGGCAAAAATACGAACTTTGATCTGCACGTTTCACCATGTACAAAAGTTAACTCAAATAAATCAGATTTAAAGATAAAACCTACAAATACAAATCTGCTAGGGAAAAAAACACAGGAAAATTCTTTGTGACCTTGGGTTAGGTCAAGTTTTCTTGGGTATGACACCAAAGATGTAACCAATTAAGAAATTAATGACAAACATCGTAAAAATGAAAATATGTGCTTTAAAGACATGGTTAAGAAAATGAATAGACAAGCCACAAACTGGGAGAAAAATAACTGAAATTGTGTCAGATAGCATATATCTAATAAAACGTTCATATAGAAACACAGAACTCTCAAATTCAGTAACACGAAAACAACACAATTTCAAAAATGCACAGAAGATTCGAAGAGATGATTAAATCCAAAACGTTTTAAAGGAAGACCATTATCACAGCCGGTGTCAAGAAAAACACAGCCCGGCCCTCGGCATGGTTGTCTGGAGCAGCTGCGGCCACCTGGTGACAACACGCAGCCAGGACTTTGGGAGACTTGGCACCCAAGCCACCGTTTGGCCAGAAGGTCCCCAGCCTTCCCAGAGAAGGTCCACAGAGAGCAGTAAGCATGTGGGGAGTGCTCAGCACCCCCAGGCATCTGGACAGCGCACGTTGAAACCACGGGGAGCTGCCACGGCACACCTGGGGAGAGGGTTAACATGGTGGGTCTGGCGTGGCTGCGGAAGAACGGAAGCTTTCATGCGCTACCAGTCAGAATATGATTTGGAATAACTACCTTAGTAAATAGTTTGGCAGCTTTGTAAAAAGCTGAACAAATACTAAGAGATACCTGCATAGCTGTGTCGATAACAGCGTTGCTCCAAACAGCCAAAAGGCGGCAGCGCCGAGGTGTCCGTAGGCAGGTGAATGGGTCAGGGACGTGTGGAGGACACGCGTCATGGAGTGTCCTTATTCCCCAGGAAGGAAGTTCTGACACGGACCCAGCAGGAGCGAACCTTGCGTGAATTAAGCAAGTCACAAAGGACAGATGCCGTCTGATCTCACTTTATGAGTTATTTAAAGGGGTCAAGTTACAGAGACTGAAGTCGGAATGCGCTTGCCCGGGGCTGCTGCACAAACACACACAGTCGCGGACCTGCAGGAGGAGAAAGGCCGGAGCTCCGTTTTACCGCCCGGGGAGCACACCTATCGCTGCCGGGCCGGACACTCAGCGGTGGTTCGGATGATTGACTTCCTGTTGTGTATTTTTACCCCCAGAGAGGAGGCAAGATAAGCATTAAACATACACTCACTGTACGAGAGAGCCTTTCCACCCCTAGGAGCTCACTCGTGAGAAGCGAGAGCAACCCTTCACACGGAGGCTCGAGGACAGGGGTGCACAGCGGCCTTGCCTGCGTGGCCAGAACCCTGCTGACCCGGGAGCCCGTGTGCAGGCGGAGGCACAGACGTTGTCGCCTGCGAGTGAGGGTCCATTTCTGGGCTCTCGCTTCTGTCCCGCTGGTTTGGGTCTCCCTCTCACCGGTGCCACAGCGTCCTGATTACTGTAGCTTTGCAGTGAATGTCGACATCAGTAAGTGTGAGTTCTCCAGCTTTGAGCCTCTTCAGGACTGCTGCCTAATCTTATGTCACCAAAGACAGATGTCCGACAGGCAGCAACCTCTCGTGTCAAATGCTAAGCGTGTCGTTTCCCGTTTGGGCACTACGAAGGGGAGCCATTTTCTTCTCTGTTGTCCCTGAGCTCTGGTTAAGTCCCTTCACAGACTTAAAGAACTTCCCTACATTGACCTCTGGCTTTCTTGTTCGACATGGTTGATCCAGGTTACTTATGTATTTTATTAAGAACCTAGCCTTTCGCTGTCCATTGCCTTTGGGCTTCCCTCGGGCTTCGCCACAGGAGGTCAGGGAAGATAGCCATATGTGTCCCTGAAGCCACTGCCAGCGTTTCGCCTTGGTATGAAGTCTTTGACGACAAGGGTAACGTGGGAGGAGCCGCAGCTCAGGGCCCGCTACGGTACCAAGAGTGTCCTGAGAACGCTGTGCTCAGCCGTACCGCCCTGGCCCTGGCCCTGGCCCTGGCCCTGGTCCTGGCCCTGCACAGGCTGCTGCGTCCCCGGGAGGAGCCTTTCGGCAGCGTGAGGCCTGAGAAGGCCTGGGGATGGGGAGATGAGGACACCCACACCTGTGGAGGTGCACCTGTAACGGCTTTGACCTTCTCCCACCCACAGGGCCACAGTGTCCTGCTCTCTGTCCTGTGTGGGCGGGGCCCCAGACAAAGCCACGTGCCCGGCTGGGGTGGCCCGAGGGTGCTGCAGGGAGAAAACTAGCCCTGTGTGCCCGGCTCCTCCCCGCCTCCGCTGAGCCGTGCCGGAGGTCAGAAATAGGAGACCGAGAATGCTAACGTGCAGGCAGATGACGTCCAGTCAGCTTAAAAGGAGGGTCATCATCACAGCCAGCGCCAGGGGGGACACCCCTGTGCAGCCGGGGTCTAAGCAGCTGTGTCCGAGCAGCGACTGCGAGGAGCTCTGACTGCGGGACAGCCCTCCAGCCCACTGTCCCACCTGAGGGTCCCCAGCCTTCCGGATCGGCAGCACCAGGCATGAGTCCTGACTGTCAGCCCAGGACACGGCCGGCAGCTCACTGGGGAGACCTTTTGGGACCCCCTGCACTGTGGGGTCTCTTCTTCCCCTGCAGCCCTCCGCTCGCCCGGGGGCGTGCCCTCTCCACTCAGGACCAAGCTCAGAAGACGCTGCACTGCAGCGCCTGTCCCACTGCCCCTGAGGGCCTGCCTCCTCCGTGAGGAGGTTGCTGGAGTCGCTTGTGGAGTCCTTTGCACACCATGCGCCCCGTGACATTTGGAAAGTACCTGGCTTGGCACCTCGTGCCAGCCACTGGCTGGGTGCTCCGGCAGGCGGGGAGGGCACCGTGCGCTCCTGCCCAGCCCCATCTCCCCTTCCACCTGCTCGCTGGGTCTGTTCCCTCCGGGGCCAACGCTGATCACCCCGGCTCCTCGGGGTCTGTGTTCCCCGCCTCGTGCGACCGTCCGGGTGATGCAGACGGGGCGATCCGACAGAACAAGCGGCGTTGCACTGGGACTTGTGCGCCCACACTGTGGTCACAGCGCTTCGCTGGCTGATCAGCAGGAACTTAAACGTGCTGAGAAAAATCCAGGTGGGTTTGCTTGGGTTCTTGTGGAATTTCAGAATACTGAAGCCCAAATCTCGGCTGCAGCTTCTCCGGCAGGGAAGAGCTAGCCCGAGCCAAGCACGCCTGCCCCACGATGTGCTCCAGACCCAGGGGAGGGGGGCTCTGCATTCCACAGTAAATACGAGGTTCGCTTCTGGTCTGAGACTGGCCCTGCAGCCTGGAAACACAGCATGGTCTCAGCTGGGCCGCATCCCGGAAGTGCCCAGCTTAAGACGTGAGCCACACGCACGGGCAGAGCAGGAAGGAGGGTGGGGGAGGGAAAGCGGGACTGGTGCTCTGCGCTCTGTGTTTCTGTGTGAGAAAGAGCCTGATGTCCCTCCTGCCCTTCATCCAGTTAACCACTTCTGACAGCCTTCCAGTGGCCGGGCCCAGGGAAAGAGCAGCAAACAAGCAGACGAAGATCCCTCCCTGCGTCGGTCAGACATGCTGAGTACAGACGGAGGGAAAAAGGAACACAACAGACACACCAGCCAAGTGCACAGTTTGGTGGGCGTGCTGTGGAGGGGCCACAGCAGGGACAAGGGACAAGGGGGCGGGGGCGCTTTAAGTTGGGTGGTCAGGCAGCCTCTAGTGGGACGGGGCAGGAGAGCCGGGGGGCGAAGGAGTGGACATTGGGGTAAAGGGTTCAGGCGGAGGAAGGCCCAGGGGCAGGACCCTGACTGCAGTTGGGGACCCGCAGGGAGACCAGCGGGGCCAGGTCCCAGCACAGGACATGGCGGGGTGGGCACGGGGAGCTGCTGATGGTGCTCGCCTCGGCTCTGGTGGGGCAGGGGACTCGGGGGGCAAGTGCCCTGACTGGGAATCCAACCAGTGACCCTTTGGTTCACAGGCTGGTGCTCAGTCCACTGAGCCACACCAGCCAGGGCACCTGGAGATATTTTTAAAACAGCAAAGACAACCAGAGTCTGCCCCTGGTCCTGGTTTCCCACGGCAGTGAAGGGTCCCCTGTGCTGTCTTCCGCACCAGGCCCATTCCTGCCCCCGCTGACGCTGTGTCCCAGAGCGCGCCTGACCCTGTGGGCTCCTGCCGGCCAGTGAGCTTGCTGTGGACAGTGGCGCAGACCCCTCCCAAAAGGACTCCCACAGCCTTTCGCTCCAGGGCAATGTATCAGTGGGCCGAGCACAGGGCTCTGCTTAGTTTATGTCTGCTTCTCCTCTTGGATGCGTCTGAGAGTTATTGAGGTTCTTAAAAAAAATAGCTTTCCCCCCTCTTTCCAACCAAATCATCTTGAGAAGCCAAGATTTACTGCCTGGAACTGAGAGTCACTGCTCACTCAGCCAACAAACTCTGGTCTCCAGCTGAGGGTGAAGGCAGCCAGCTGTTAGCGCTTCAACCTGCTGAGCTTGCCCGGGCCCCACCTCCCCCACACCAGCCCGCCAGTGGGGAATTCCTGGACTCAGAGGGGTCAGCCTGCGGATGGGAAGCTGGCCGGGCAGCCGGCTCTCCTGGGTACGGGGAGCTGGCGTCGGGCCAGCCACTGCCATTACAAGCGGGGGCTTTTATGTTCTTTTTGCTGAAGTTCATGGTCTTGGGCAGCACTACCTCATGATGGGACTATTTGTTTTCTCCAAGGCCTGCCTGCACCCTCGGGTCTTTGCTGGAATGTGTTAATAATTTGCTCGGGGCAGGGAAAGCACTTTGATATGCGCAGAATGGACACCTGGGTGCTGCTCAGAAGTTTGGTTTGCACAACAGGAGCCCCATCTGGGGGCCAGGCGGCGACTGGGGAGAATGGTCTCGTTTCTGGGCCATGTCTCTCCAGCAGCGTCTACACTTCCATGACGTGTGTGGTGGGGGACAGC
>PVJI01030037.1:0-14635 GCA_004026765.1 Micronycteris hirsuta | reverse complement strand
GATCCCTGGTTGGGGGCTTGTATGGGAGGCAACCAACCGATGTTTCTCTCTCTCTCCCCCACCCCCATCCTCCTCTCTCTCTCTCTCTACAACCAATAAACATATCCTCGGGTGAGGAGTAAAAAAAAAATTAATTAAAAAAACTAAAATAAAATACCATTTCTGGCCTCCCTGAGCCTGTGCTGAGGGGCCGTAGGGTCACGCCGGCCACCGCCATGCCCACACTGTGCAGCAGGTCAAGGTCGACCCCACGGACAAGGCGTGCCACGTGGTCGCAGCGCTTGAGGCCGAGCATGCACTGCCCAGTGTCAATGCGCCTTCCGGATGAACTGCGATGGAAAGCCCCTGGTGTGCTTGCGATGTCTCTGTTCTCCCAGGCAGGTGGTCCCCAAGTACAAACGTGTTCTTGCAGGAGCATCACACGTGCTAATCCATGGCCACGTAGTGAAAGCTGTTAACTGTACACGCAAAACCATTTATTAAGAAGCTTCAGCACCCCAATGTTCACAGCAGCACAATTTACAAGAGCCAAGTGCTGGAAACAACCTAAGTGCCCTTCAGTAAATGAATGGGTCAAAAAACTGCGGTACATCTACACAACGGAATACTACGCAGCAGAGAGAAAGAAGGAGCTCCTACCCTTTTCAACAGCATGGATGGACCTGGAGAGCATTATGCTAAGCGATGAAATAAACCAGGCGTTGAGGGACAAATGCCATATGACCTCACCTTTAAATGGAATATAATCAACAAAAGCAAAAAGCAAACAAAATAGAACCAGAGACATTGAAATGAAGAACAATCTGACAATAGCCAGAGGGGAGCGGGAGAGGGGCAGTGGGGGAGGGTTTTCAGGAACCACTATAGAGGACACATGGACAAAACCAAGGGGGGGTGGAAGCGAGGGAGGGGGGTGGGTTTGGCTGGGGTTGGGGGGGAATGCAGACAACTGTAATTGCACAACAATAAAATAATAATAAAAAAGAAGCTTCAAACACCTAAACGTAAAAGGAAATGGGGAAACACTGCAAACGGCAAGACGGAACGCAGCGGCGCGCTGTCTTGAGGAAAACCATTGCAGCCTTTCTGAGCCAAGACGTGTACAGAACCGTAAACAGCACCGCAGAGCAGAAGAACTCAGAGGATTTGCCGTTAATATCTTGCTGGAATTGTTTGTGATACCGGCCTTCGTCACAATAACCCACTGGGATTTTTTAAATTAAAAAAAAATCTCATTTAGGGCGTGCATCTTTCCAGAGAACGTCTTACTGATAAGTTTTTGTGTGTTTACAAGGATGAATTACTAACCAACTTGTTTGACTCTGCTACCCCGAAAATGCTCCAGGGGGGCACCTCCATGCCTGAGTAAACCGCCATCAGGACGATGCTGGCCCTTCTTCCCTGATCTCGGAGGGCCCGGCCCTGTGCCCGGAACCGGGGAAGTGTGGAGGTGTGAAGGGAGCAGAGAAGGCGGGAGGAGCTCCTCACCAGGTCGGGTTTCTGAATGGTCCCGGGTAGGAGAACTGGTCCCTTCTCTGGAGAGAAATGAGCCTTCGTCCCCATCGTCCTCTGGCACCAAGGAGCCATGAGGTGGAGAGGAAGGCACAGGGTCACTCCCAGGAGGCACACGCCCCTTCTTCTGGCTTCTGTCATCCTTTGCCCCCACCTCTGAGCTGGCAGCAGGGTCCCCTCACCTGGAATAACTACTAGTAATTTTCCAGGTTTTCCTTGCTGGAATCTCACCTTCTCGATCTCTTATTCTACTTTATGAGGCACTAGCAATAATCCTCACTTATCCTAAGAAGCAGCACAGATCACGAGAATCTTCTACACCAGCTACAGAAGGAGCTAGGCCACCAATCACGTTTGTGTCTTTTCTCGCTCATCCAAGCGCCCCATACAGGGTGTTCCTGTCTTTCTTAAAAATCCCCAGTTCCAGCCCTGGCTGGTGTAGCTCAGTGGATTGAGCGCGGGCTGGGAACCAAAGGGTCCCGGTTCGATTCCCAGTCAGGGCACATCCCTGGGTTGCGGGCCAGGTCCCCAGTGAGAGGGCCATGTGAGAGTCAACTATACATTGTTATTTCTCCCTCCCTTCTCCTCTCTCTAAAAATAAATAAATAAAATCTTTAAAAAAAACAGCCATGAAGGGAGCCCTCCTTGCAGAAACAGGGATGCCTCGTTAATGCCTGGTTCACGTCCTCCCCACCCCCACCCCCGAACAGCGGAAAGAGAACACGCTCAGGATGAGAATGAGCCGAGTCCCGGCTCTGCTGCTCACCCCACGCCGACCACCTGGGCCTCCACTTGCTCATCTGTGAAGTGGGCTGCTACGCCCAACCGTTGGGAAGATTCTGTGAGTCTGTGCGCCCAGGAGCCCCGAACCAGGTGAGTGCACTGGCAGTGGGCACAGAAGGGTGGTCCTGGGATGGGCAGCATCAGTGTCACCTGGGGACTTGTTAGAAATGTGGGTCTCACCCCTCTCAACCCCTGTCCTGAAAGAGCCCTGGTGATTCTGCCCTCCTGGTGATTCTGATTCCCCTGAGGTTTGAGCCGCTGAACTGCCTGTGGGAGGGCGCCACCTGGTGGTGACAGCCCTAACAGACCTTTCCTCTGGTCCCAGCCTGGGCTTCCTAGGGAAGGGCTGCCCGCCCCTCACTCAACACAGGCACAACCTACGCCACCTACCAGAGGACGCGAGGGCCCGGGAGGGAGAATCACCCTTGGGTGAAGGGACCCTTCCCCTCCTCCCAGCGGGGAGGGCGGGCACAGAGGAGGGAGTGGTGACAGACCACCCTGCCTGCACTGGGGCAGGGCCGGAGCAGACAGCGAATGGGAACCGGGGTGAAGTCGGTCACTACAGGGTGGGAGGGACAGCGGAGTCCAGCAGGGTGGAAGCGGGGCCTCCCGGGCTGTGAGGGGCAGCGGCAGCAGAGGCCGCAGGGCGTCTCCCAGCTGTGAGACTAGAGGCAGAATCTGGGGTGGGCACAGTTTAGCATCCCTGCAGGCAAGAGCGCCTGAACCACCCCCAGACCCCCAGCTTCCTGCTTCACTGGAGCTCCCTCCTCCTCCTCCACAAGCACATTTGCTTATCTGCTCCCCAAGTGGTCCCCGCCTGGCTGGAAAGACGCCCTGCCCTTGGGAACCCCGCGCCTGGGTTCCCACCACGGCGACACACCCACCGAGGAAAGCAGCCCCAGTGAGGAAGGCACCCACCGGGCACCACGCTGGGAAGTACAACATGGAGCCCTCGCCACAACCGACCGAATGCGGAGCCGTCTGACACGCGCGTGAGGAAGCGGAGGCAATGAGAGGGGCGCCCCCGGCCCTCGAGCCAGGTCGCTGGGTCCACCCGCGCGGGGGGCAGTGCCACAGGGACGTGGCCTGTGGAGTACAGAATACAGCCAACTGCATGACGGTCACCTGGTGCACTGCAGTGACCCCGCTGCAGGGCACGGGAATGTTGAATCGCAGCGGTGCACGCCCGAAACTAATGTACTGTGTATGTCAACTGTACTTCAATAAAAAATTTCTAAACCAAACGCAGGTATATTTTACAGAATGCCTGGCCTATACCTAGCAAAAATGTTGGGGCCATAAAAGGTAGGTCGGGGGGAGGAAGACTGAGCAATTATTCCAGAATTAAAAGAGATTAAAGAAGCATCACAACTAAGTGCAATTCATAATCCTAGCTTGCACCCAGGGCCAGGAAAATAAATAAATGAATGTGGTTTTGGCCAAGAAGACCGACTGTGAAAACAGGAATGCAGTCTGTGGATTGGGGAATGCTGCATCATCAATGCGACCTCCTGACCTTGGCCCTGAATTGCTGTCATGCGGGGGTAGGACTTCTCCTCAGGAAACACCCCCCGAGGTGTCTGGAACTGACAGGGGGCTGTGTCTCACACACGTTCTCGAACTGCTCAGGGGAAAGCCGCAGGCGCCTGGTAAGGCAGATGTGTCAGCACTGGGGACCCAGGTGACGGTCCGCAGGAGACCTCACTACATTGCTGCCACTTCTCTCTCAGCCTGAAATGACTTCGGCGTCAAAAGTTACCAAAGACACGCCCGGCTGGTGTAGCTCAGTGGATTGAGCGCGGGCTGGGAACCAGAGGGTCCCAGTTCGATTCCCAGTCGGGGCACATGCCTGGGTTGCAGGCCAGGTCCCCACTGAGGGCCATGTGAGAGGCAACCATACATTGCTCTTTCTCCCTCCCTTCTCCTCTTCTCTGAAAATAAATAAAATCCTTAAAAAAAAAAAAAAAAGTTACCGAAGACAAAAGAATCACCTTGGGGTGGATGGACCCCTTCTCGCTGGTTTGCGGGTGGGGACTCCATTTGTCCTTCAGTGGATATTTATCAATCGCCGATGAGAAGCCAGGCCTCCAGGCCTCGTTCACGGCACTGGGGGTGCCACGGTGACAGGGAAATGTCTCAGCTCCAGGAGAAATGAAGTGGTCCGGAAGCTTCTGGCCAAGCCCTGTCTCACTGGGGCATCTGGACCTCAAGATTCCTTACTCACCGCGCCCAAGACCTAACGCGGCATGACCCCTCCCCCCGACGCCCCCGCGAATCCTCTCAGAACTTGAACCTCATCAGTGTTCTCTGGTGTGGCATCCTAGCCCCCCAGTGATGAACCGGGGGCCCTGCCATCCTGCCTGTCACCTACCAAGTGCCGTCTGCCGGTAGGTGGCATCGGCTTTCCCTCCTAAACAGCCCAGGGACCCGTGTGTCTCTCTCCACATCCACTGCCCCCGCCTGGCCACTGCCCCCGCCTGGCCAGCCCCGCTCAGCAGCCAGAGATCTTTTCAAAACCCGCCTCCCGTCACGTCACACCCCCGCTCGCCACACTTTGATGGCGTCCTGTTGCATTTGGAAACAAAGACCCCTTTTTTCCGCAACACTTGCTTGAAGGGACACCCTCACGCACGTGATCGTGTGGTAAATGGCTCACACCCCCCTCCCCCCCCCGCCGCAGGGCGAGCGCCCTGAAAGCAGAAACCCCGCCCCGGCTTTGCACACCGCAGCACGCACACAGCTGGCATTCAATTAATATTTGTTTAATTAGGTGGATAAGCAATTAAAATAATTAACGTCTGGCTTGGGCCAGTGAACGGAGAGCGGTGCCACTCACTGCCACAGGGGACGGAGCGGGGGGGGACAAGCGGGGGGTGGCTTTGCAGAATCTGTGGGGCACAGGGCAGGGGGGGCGTGGGGGTGGGGTGCGGAAGCCCGGCAGGCAGCTGGAAAGGGAGGCCGCGGCCTGGGAGGCTGACCTGCGCTGAAGCGAGCTGCGTGGCCCCGGCCGGTGCTGCCTGCTGCCCCCTTGCTCCGCACGTCAGCAGGGACTGCTGGGGTCTGCACTGTCTTCCCCTCCGTAGTCACCTGCAGGAAGGGGTCCCCACACGGCCTGCATTGGAGTCGGTGGAACGCACTCGTGGAGGACGTCCTGGACTCAGCTCCGGGCACGGCAGCCCTTGTTGGTTGGGGGGGCGGGGGGGCGTGGCAGGCAGGGGGGCTCGGGGAAGGCTGGCCGAACCCGGCCGGCGGCCTTCTGGTGCACGGCACTTTCGGAAAAGAAAGAGCACAGCTGTGGTCCTTGATCACACCCATTCCTGTCATCCTTTGGGGAACTTGGGGTCCTCGGAGCCTATCAAACAACGGCAGATGATCCCAGACTGCGCCTCATTCCAAACTGCTGACCTGATGGAAGCATCAACGCCGCTCTAAAAATAATTCTTTTTAAAAATCTTGCTGTTCTGTTAGTTCACATTTAAATGAACTTCCGCCACAGATACCGTAATCATCTGGAGTCTCGTCTTGTTTCCGAAGCCACCACGTGGTTTTTCTTACGCTGGACTGGGGGTCGTGGGGGTCACCCCCTCAGGCTCCGCCGGCCCGAGCGCTCCCGGGGCCAGCCCAGTGCCGCTGCCCAGGGACCAGGGCCCGGTGACCTCGGGGGTGGACGGCTCTGCATGGGGGGGGCGCTGCTGTGAGCACCTGGAGGTGTTTAGCAGCGCCCCTGCCTCAGCCTCCGAGATGCCAACCCCCCTGACCTGTGCCAGGTTCTCAGAGGTCCGACCCCCACTCAGTCAGTGGTCTGTCCAAGGTGAGAAAGAAAACGCCCTTGGGGTACGGCGGTGCATAAAACTGTGGGACAGGACTGAACCTCGCGCTTCCTGCTGCCTCCGAGTCTGGACTCGGCCCACAGACTGACATCGGCAAGGGTCTCCCGGGCCACGGTCTGCCCTCCCTTCGCTCACGCACGGGCTTCAGGGGCGTTCTCCCGAACTGCTGTGCAGGCGGCGTGGTGGACCGGGCAGGAAACGGCCTTACTCAACAGGCAGAGAGCTTCTGAGGGCCAGAGGGGTCACCGCAGGGTCCCGAGGAGCGCCTCGCGTCCGAACACGTCCCTCCTCTCCTGGGGTCCCACCCAGACCCCAGTAGGCCCGCCACAGACCTGGCTCCAGGAGGCCCTGGGGCCACCTACCAAGCTCGGGTTCAGCCCCAGCCGACTCCCCTAGACTCCACCCCCTGAACTGAGCACCCCGAACCCTCCCAGCCCGCTCTGCACCGGAGTCTTTCCTTTCCCACCTGTGGAAGAGAAGCAGGGACCCCCCAGATCCAACGCAAAGATACCCACCCTGTTCGTGAAGCCTCCTGGCTTCACACCAGAAGCAGGAGCGACCACCGGGACCTGTCTAAGACCACAGAAGGCAGGCACAGAGGACGGCGAGCTCTCGAAGCCCTGCGGACTGGTCAGCAGGTGGTCTGCTTGCAAATCTGCCCTCAGCCCAAAAGGAGGGTGTGTGGACCGCAGACAATGACATCAGGGGCCTGGGACAATTAGTGGCACCTGCGGTTGGGAAGGCCACACGGAGGAGGAACAACAGAGGATGTCCGGGTGACGCACAATTCCTCGTGGTCGCAGGCCTGAGCTGGTACTGACCCCTCGTGCTTCCGTCACAAAAGACCAGGGCGGCCCTGGCCCTGGGGGCGCAGCCCCGGCCTGCACCGTCACTCCAGCTGCAGACGCCGGACACACCTCCAACCGACTCAAACCTTCAGTATTTCCCACACTCAGAAATGCTCACGTTCACCCAAAAAGGAGATAAAGCAAATAACACGGAAACGCGGAGCAGAAGACACTAGGGAACTCCGCTCTCTAGTCTAGAGGACATGGGGATCCCTGTCCAGACAGAATCGAGAAAATCCGACGGCAGCAGTGACCAACGCACCTGAGGCCACAGGTGAGGGGCCCAGGCCCTGGGCCCCAGGGCAGACGCCAAGAGGAAAACATCCCCTTCTTTTTCCAGAGACCCTCCCCGACCCCGGGGTAACTGGCGGGATCCTAACCTAAAACCCACCCAGGCGACCTAGGAGGGGAAGGTCAGAGGTGCACGCCTGGCTCACGTCACCTGAATAACGCAAGAGCGTGACACCTCCAGCCTCCTGTGCCATCGCCTAGACCCGGAGTGAAGGGAGCCTGCTGGTGCGCGGCGCTGGGCTGGGACAGAGGGACCCGAGGGCAGGGCGGGGTGGGGAGGGGACAGGCTCTGAGCTTTGTACGCCAGGCCCAAAAGGGCCACAGAAATAAATGTCGGTGCCTCCCGGCCCGTTTGCCTGCGTTCACCGAGCTCTAATTCTGTGTAAGGAAAGGACGTCTGGGGAGCTGGGTGCGGCCGGAGGATCGGGCGCTCCGGCCACACTCTCGCTGTCCAGACTGCAGGCGGGTCTGAAGTCTGGCTCGGGCTCAGCCCAGAGCCGTCTCCCTCGAGAGACTCCACCTTTTCTCCCACAGAAGAAGTTAGAGGTTCGCTCTGGGCAAGGACAACGCACCCCACAGATCTCAGCGTCGCCGCTGGTCAGAGAAAAGGTGGTGGGCAAGAGGAAGGGGGACGCCTCACAGAATGTCACTGGAGAAGCTGCCACCAAGGTCAAGGTCCCTGGTACCTGCGCCAGCAGAGGCCAGGCATGGGCATCACCATCTGTCCACCGGGCCAGGGGCTGACCAAGGCTAAAACCAATCTAAAACCACCCCACATTTCCTCTATAGCTCTCAGGACAGCGGAGTGGACCAAACAGCTTTGAGCAGACGGGATGGTTTCTATACATATATACATTTCTCAGGCTTTATTCCTATTTCCAAGATAAGCTTGTGTTATACTAAAATATCTTCATTTGACTTGCTTTACTTTTTCTGATGTCCTAACACTGAAATCTTTCCGTCTGTTACTGAAGTTTAAGCTAAAGCTGCAGGTTACCGCCATGGGCCGAGGGGCCCAGCTATGTTTCCAACCTACCGCCACGCACCCACTCGGTGCCCCGGACGGAGAAGCCCTAACCTGTCTTTGCAAGATTCATTATGACTGTTCTGGAAGCTTCCTCCTTGGAACCACTCAGGCTCCTCACCTCTGTGCCCCTGTGCCTCCCCCACGACCCTTACCCCAAATCCCAGCAGCGCCAAGTCTGAGCTCCTGCACTGCCCGCTTCTTCTCTGTTCCAAGCCAGCCGCTCTTCCCAGCTCCCTCCCTGCCTCCAGCGTTCTTTAGGCAAATGTGGCTGACAAGTTAATCTTCCAGAACCATGGTCATGTGCCTTCCGGTCCAACACCTGTGAGGAGGGAGCCTGTCCTCCCAAGTCCTCTGATGCCTGGTGGCAGCCACTCAAATCTAAGGAACTCAGCGGCTCCCCCTTCTATCCCCAGTGCCCCAGCATGGAAGCGACATCCGCGCTCAGAGCTGGCCCCCGTCCACCTGCAAGTCCCCTCGGGCCCTGGCTTCGAGTATTCACATCGTCGAGTTCTTCAAAGTCCGGTTCTGACAGATGCCATCTCCCAAAGCCGCCCTTTAGGCGCAAGGGACCCTTCACTCCTAACCCTCCGACCACTCTGTTTACCCCACCCCACCCCGCGGGCGGGCCTCTGAGAGCCCCTGCGTCCTCCCAGGGACCTGGCACCAGCTGTGCCCACGGCAGTCACCGCTCAGCAGCACAAACTTCGGAGCCGTGGGCCTCCCGTTTTCGGCCCCCTCGGCAGTCCTCCGCACAGGCAGGGCATTTCCCCACTGAAACAGGATTTCCTGGCTACAGTTGCATAACAGGTGACTATTCCCACCCGCCCGTGAGCTCTTTCCATTCTCCAACTCCGCGGGAGCGAGCTGTGGTCACAGACCTGTGGATCCGAGGACAGGAGCCCAGGAGGCCGGGCCGTTGGGTCTGTGCGCATATAACACGCATGTAACACGGGGACACACAGTGGCGCGTGGTGAGGGCGCCAAGGACCAGGTGGGCGGGGAGAACGGGCCGCCCTGCCGGGTCCGGGCTCCAAACTTTCCCTCCCCCAGGTCCCCGCGCGCGAGGACGGAGGCCGAGAGCCGAGCAGGGAGAAAAGTGGCGTGCTCGGAGCTTGAGGGGGTCCTTCGGCCCCGCGGGGTCCAGGGACGCGAGGCCCAGCCGCGTTGGGGATGCGGCCGCGACGCCAGAGCCCAGGCTGCGCGTGCTGACAGTCGCCCCACCCGCCGACCGGCCCCCCGGCTGCGCGCTCCCGGCCCGCCACTCACCCGGAGGGTTGACGGCCGCCGGGGTGGCCATGTCGCGGGAGGACGTGGAGGCCCTGCGCGCGGAGCCGGGCGAGCGCGGCCCGCGCACCACACAAAGGCCGGCAGCTCCGCGGCCTCGCGCCGCCGCTTCGCCGGGTCCCGCCTTTGTCGCGCGCCGGGGGGCGCGGGTCCCGCCGTAGCACCGCGAGACTTGGAGCCGCGGGCGGTGGGCCCCCCGCGCTGGGGGCAGGGCTGCGGGGAGGCGCAGGTGCTGCGCGCGGGACCGAGGCGCCCCCTCGCGCAGGCGCTGCTCAGCCCGCCCCGCGCCCGGGGTCCGAGCCGGGATGCGCCAGCGCCCGGCGTCGGCAGCCTCTGCTGAGGATGCGCCCTCTGTGCCTCCGGCGGGACCCCTGAGGCCCCAGCGCCGGGACCACGCCGTACGGGCAGCGTCCCGGGGCCTGAGCAAGGCACTCAGCTCTGCTCTCTCCTCGCCTTGGGGACTGTCCGAGGCTATTGGTTCCAACTGCCTTATTGACACAAGGAAACTAAGATTTTTTAAAAATATGTAAAATGGTTTTATCTGCATAACCTGCTGGAGGTGGGCTGCAGAGAGCTCGGAGCGGGTTTTTTTAGTGCAAGACTCTGGGGGTCCCTGTGAGAACGGCTCTTAGGCAGAAACCGCCACCACAGCGGGTGCCCCATGAAGGTGACCTGGAAGAATGAGTACGTTTCAGGTGGGGGCCCAGAAGGGCAGCACGGCCCCTCATGTAAACAGACACGTTTGCCAAAACACCAGACTGTCGTAAATCCTTAAAAAGGAAGCATTTGGGGGAGCTGAGGCACAAAGCTTGGGATGTATTTTCAAAAAAGCATTGTCTTCGGGCAGCATCGGTCATTACCGATCTGACTAGTAGGCGCTTAAGGATATTCATTTGTTTATCGATTCGACGGACTGTGTGCCTCGTAGGAAGCTAGGTGTTGGGAGCCCTGGGAGGAAAGCCGCAGCTTGGTCCTCCCTGGGCTTGGAGTCCTCTGGTGGGGAGGAGCCAACGGCGGTACCCGCACTCAGGAAGCACAAGGCTGCCGTGCTCACCGCTGAGTGGGTGAGGGCAGAGGGTTGGCGTGATCAGGAAAAGGGACAACTAGGCCTGGAAGAAATTAGCAGGATGTGGAGGCGTGGAGAGAGACAAGGGTGCGGGCCTCCAGCAGCAAGATAGGCCAGGCCACGGGAGCTGAGAGTGAGGCGGAGCAAGCAGGACATCAAGCTTGGGAACCCCATCCTTGGATTGGGTACACAGGCCCTGGTGTCCCGGACATCAAGCCACATGGCAAGTCAGCCTCTCTCCCCACATACCCCAAAAGGCAACACGGCACTTAAGTCACAATAGATATGACTGAGGTGTTTTTTTTAAGATTGTATTTATTTATTTTTAGAGAGAGGGGAGGGAAGGAGGGAGAGAAACATCAATCTGTGGTTGCCTCTTACACACACCCCGCTGGGGACCTGGCCTGCAACCCAGGCATGTGCCCTGACTGGGAGTCGAACCAGTGGCCCTTTGGTTCACAGGCCCTTGCTCAGTCCACTGAGCTACACCAGCCAGGGCCTGAGGATTTCTTAAGGTCACTGCAAAAGGAGGCGCAACTCACTGCACATCAGAGAAGGTAAAAACCCACCCAAGAGGATGCCGCTCCCCGGAATGGCTCCCTTTCTGGCCCTGCTGCGTTCCCAGGGCTGCCCCGTTGTTCTGTGCACAGCAGCCCCGGCACCCCTGGCCCACCTCCCGCGCAGATCGTTCTATTCTCCTTTACACACCTGTCCAAAGTAAGCAAGTTCCTCTCCTTGGTGTTTACAAAGCAACCACCACAAGCAGATGATTTGGGCATTCTCTCCATATATATCTCTAAAGTCCTCCCTGGAGTCTGTTGTGCTGTGGTTTTCGGTAAGTGATCAATAAGTCTGAATTTTAACAGAGCAGGCAACATTTCTTCGCGTCCCCCAGGGACTGCACCTCATAGGTACAGAGGACCTTTGACATCACCCAGTTCAGCCTTCAGAGTTTGCAGATAAGGGAACAGAGGCTCAGGGCAGAGAGGTGACCTTTCCAAGGTCATGCAGCTCAGGAGTTACGCAAGGCTTCAAACTGGGGTAACCACAATGCTGGGGCTCGGTGACTGGAGTGGGAATGGGGGTGCAAAGGGATGGAGCGGGGGTGATTTGGGCAGTCGCTTTCTTTCTTGTCTCCCGGTGTTACATAGGTGAATACCCAGAAACATCGAGAAGGGATGAGAGCCCCGCTCTTGAGTCTGAAATGGAGCGGTTAGTCATTACTGAACACCAAGGCGAATACACAATGCAGTGGGCTTCTGCTAATTATGAGGGTTAGTAGACTGTGACCAGTTAACAGGCTCAGGAATTCCACTCAACCTTTACACAGCCTCGAGCTCTTTTATATGCCAAAGAGGATATTGAGTTGGAAGCTGAGGTTTGCACTTAAAAAAAAAAAAAATCAGCACAGACCCGCTGGGCCCACAGCATGTGATTCTGGGCACTGTCCTCCCAGAAATGACCCGGGTCGCCAGCCCCAGTTCTAACGCCGATTGGGAGAAAGCAGTCATTTGTTGTCGGCCGCATATCCCTTTGATACGAGAGACAGGACTTCCTTTGTATGATGTGTAATCATGGAGGAATTTTTATCTTCTCTTAACTTGGAGCGCTGGCGCCCAGGAAGGGCAGTGTGGGCTTGCTCTGCAGCAGAGGCCGTGGCGGGGCGAGCCAGGGGCTGCTGTCACTGCCGCATATTTGCTTTCTGCCGCATATTCTGTGTCCTCTCCACACTCCCTTAGTTCGTTCTTTCAACCCCTTTGTCTTAGCTGGAGAGAAAGGCCTGTACGTCTCTGTTAGTCCGATGCCACCTCCTTATCTGTAATTCAGCACAGGCGACCACAGACCCCCGCTCCCGGTCTGGCACTTCTGTCTGAGGGGGACGCATTCCTAGTTCTGCACGGAAGGGCTTACGCGCTGGCCTTGGCCGCACACAGCATGCGGCTTTCGCTCTGCCACTCGCTCCGTTGCCGCTGGAACGGTGTTACCGCTTCAGCCTCCCTTTCCCCGTCTGTGAAATGGGGGTGTGTTCATGACTGTGCTCGGTCACAGTGGAGATTAAATGGAATGTGGTCACAGGTGTGCTCCACACACCTTCAAGACTACAATGCCGAGAGAGAGGCAGACAGACAGACAGACAGTCCTGCCCGTGTGTCTGACTTCTCAGGGAAGACACATCAAATGAGCGGATGGAAAGGCTAAAAGCAGAGGCTTCCCCATTTGGCAGCCACCCAGGTGGAGCTGCAGCATCGAAGCATGTGTCACAGAGCCAGGCCTGATGGGCGTCTTGCTGTCCACCGCCTCTCTGTGGTCTGCCAGGGTCTTCACGTCCCCCCGGATGAGGGGACAGAGAAGCCATGGGGGCGTCTGGACGCAGGGAGGCCTGGCTGAGGACACAGAGGCTCCGGGGAGGGGGACTGAATGGACAAAGGATTTCAGCCCCCAGGGCAAGGTCTCCTGCAGATGCCTGAAGTTCACGGCCGAATGACCACTCCGGCCACAAGTGCCCCAGTGTCCCTTCTCCCCCTTCCTGGCCCCCCAACAACCACTGGACGCTATCTGGAAGGGAGAGCTAAGGACATAAGAAAAGTCTCTACTCTGCTCAACGCTCTGCAAGGCCTTCATTTTCTCCAAGCGCATGAGAAAGATTTCAGCGCTGATTAGAACAACTCCTCGCCTCTGTTCAGCACTTTCTGACTTTTATTTTTAAACCACTGAAATGTCCTTATTTCACAGGCGCCGGCGCTTTTTTTTTTTAAGATTTTGTTTATTTATTTTTAGAAAGAAGAGAAGGGAGGGAGAAAGAGCAATGTACGGTTGCCTCTCACATGGCCCCTACTGGGGACCTGCCCTGCAACCCAGGCATGTGCCCCGACTGGGAATCGAACCGGGACCCTCCGGTTCCCAGCCCGCGCTCAATCCACTGAGCTACACCAGCCAGGCTACCGATGCTTTTGATGAAGCCTGCTTTGTGAAGAAATGCCACATAAGTGCGATCATTCAGATTTTAATTGATAACTGTGTTCCTGTTTCTATGAACCCATTTTGGAAACCACCCTCACAAACGACAACAATTCTTCCCCCCCAGCCTAATAAAATTCTCTGGACGTTTTAGCAGTTAATGCTAAAACTTTGTGCGTGTGGTCTTTTGTTACGTTATCTATTTAAAAAAGTGATTTTTTTGCTTAAAAATGCCAAGTAAATTAATGGAGTCAGTTAATGATTCATTTCCCTTTCCAGGATACATTCAACATTCCTCCGGCGTCCACCCTGGTTACTCTGATACGACACGGCTAGACCAAGTTCATTATCCAACCGACTGGTCTGGGGCTGCTCGGTCATTAACATACAAATTACCACGAGTAAAGGACAGGTGGCAATGCCTCCCCTCCCGGAGGTCACCCCGTGAGAGGACAAGCAGGCAGGCTTCTGAGGAAGATACACGTATGAGGGGAACACAGAATCTAATTCACTGAGGGGTTGGATTCTGGTCTTTTGAATATCTACCCACTTTAAGCACAGCCCTGGAAAGTTAGAGGTGAACGGCCAACACTGTCTAGTACGAGCCTTAGAGGGAAACCTCAGGAACTAGCCAGTGCTCCCTGCTGACCAGTTAGGAAACGAGGGTTGGATGTGGGCGGGATGGGCGAGTTAAGGTCGGAGAAAGGGAAGCAATCACTATTACTCCACTGTGGCGTCTCAAAGCATAACGCACCCCCCTCCCGGGTGCAAGAAGTCTGGTCTTTCACAGGGTTCCTGCCTCTCCACCCCTACCCCCGCCGGGGGTCCTCAAAGAACTTGAATTTTCCACAAATCTGTCTTGGTTTCCTCTGGCCACCATCAGTACACCATCCAGTCCAGACTTCCCTCCAGGTCAGCACCTGCCTCTGCCCGGGATCCCCCTAGATGTCCAAGCTGCTGGGCACTGCTGCCCACGCCCTGGCTGAGTCCTGGTCAGCCTTAAAGTAGGCCTCTGGCCTCCTCATTAACAAAGGGC
>PVJI01030036.1:0-14635 GCA_004026765.1 Micronycteris hirsuta | reverse complement strand
CCTTATCTGAGAAGCACTTTATCTGCCCTTCCATTCTAAATGAAAACTTTGCTGGATAGAGTATTCTTGGATGTAGGTCCTTGCCTTTCATGACTTGGAATATCTCTCTCCAGCCCCTTCTTGCCTGCAAGGTCTCTTTTGAGAAATCAGCTGACAGTCTTATGGGAATTCCTTTGTAGGTAACTGTCTCCTTTTCTCTTACGGTTTCTAGGATCCTTTCCTTATTTTTGATCTTGAGTAATGTAATTATGATGTGTCTTGGTGTGTTCCTCTTTGGGTCCAACCTCTTTGGGACTCTCTGAGCTTCCCGGACTTCCCAAAAGTCTATTTCCTTCACCAGATTCGGGAAATTCTCCATCATTATGTGT
This sequence comes from Micronycteris hirsuta, assembly GCA_004026765.1. Taxonomy (NCBI): domain Eukaryota; kingdom Metazoa; phylum Chordata; class Mammalia; order Chiroptera; family Phyllostomidae; genus Micronycteris; species Micronycteris hirsuta. The sequence continues at coordinate 14,267 of PVJI01030036.1, read as the reverse complement.
TCAAATAAGTTTTCAATTCCTTGGATTTCTTCTTCTCCTTCTGGCAGCCCTATGATCGTGTGTTGGGGCGTTTACAGATGTCCTGGAGGTTTCTGAGCCCGTCCTCCATTTTTTGAATTCTTGTTTCTTCACTCTTTTCTGGTTGGATGTTTTTTCTTTCTGCTGGTCCACTCTGCTGATTTGAGTCCCAGTTTCCTTCTTATCCCTATTGGTTCCCTGCAGATCTCTCCTCATTTGTTCAAGCAATTTCGATAATTTTTCGTCAAATTCTGTGAGCATCCTGATTACGAGGGTTTTAAACTGTGCATCTGATAGGTTGGCTATCTCTTGGTTGGTTAGTTCTGGAGCTTTGATCTGTTCCTTTCTTTGGGCCATTTTTTTTTCCCCTGGGTGTGTCTGTTACTGTAAGGGGGGGCGGAGCCTTGGGGTTCACCTGGGCAGGGAAACTCATGGTAGTTGTGCTGTGACGTAGCCTGTGGGGGTGGGACCTGAGTGCACAATGGCGCCTGCTCCGCTCTCTGCACCCACACCGCCTCCTGCAAGCAATTTGAGCCCCTCTGCGCTGGCTCCAGTGGTCGCTCTGGAGTCGGTGGATGGGCTACACAGCTCCAATCCCCCAAGGGTCTCCCCAACGAACTCTCCTGTGAGGCCAGGAGTTCCTCCCGCCGCCGACTCCACCCCCACAGGTGCTCTCAATCTGCGCCAATGGGTTGCGCCCTGCTTTCTCTCCCGGACCCTCTGCCCGCGAATGCGGACCTGCCCGGTCCACCAGTCTCGGCCCCGCTGGGTCTGGATGAGCCGGGCGCTGGCCATGCTTAGGTCAGGCACTCCCGTCTGGGTGTGTTGCAGCCCCGCAGGGACCGCCCCTCCAACTGCGGACCTGCCGTCTGCTCACCGGGCTCGCTGCAGAGTCGCACAGCACTCTCCCTCCACCCTGCTCCTCCCGGCTCATCAGACTGGATGAATGTATCTTCTTTAATTCCTTGGTTGTCGGACTTCCTCTCAATTCGATTTTCTGTCAGATCTGGCTGTTTTTGGTTGAGTAAATTTCTGTTTTTTTCCTTGTTTGGTTGTGCGAGGAGGCCCAGCACGTTCACCTATGCCGCCATCTTGCCGGAAGTCTCTCAGAAATTGGATCTTATTAGCACAAGTCTCAGCTCCAAAACTATATTGTCATTTCTTCCATCTTTAATACTTGCTCACGTAGAAACCTTATTTTCTGTTAGGAGTTTTGCATTTACTTGACAGGTAGTACCATTTTCTCACTAACAGTATAGTCTTAATAAGTTACGGTACAATGGGCTGATGTGTTATCAGGGATAAAAAACTCTAAATTTAGAAATATGTTTCAAATTTCAGGTCAGCTGCTTGCTAGTGGTGTGTCACCTGACAAAGTATTTAATTTCTAAGATTCACTTTCCCCATCTAAAAATGGCAATAGTTTTAGTAATTTCTTAAAAGGTGGACTAGTGGCACAAACACTTTGCCCAATACTAGGTTTGTAATGTGCATTGTAGCGCTAAAATAAGGAATAATACTTCATTAAAAAAAAGCCTGCATAAACGCATGTCCCAATAGAAGTGTTGAAAGTGGGGCAGTTTGTGGATTAGATTTGGAGACTTCATAGAGCCTGTGATACCATGTCATACATGTAATATGACCTGTGGTTAGGGCACACGCTTTTCCCTTGGGAGGTGGCCCACAGAAAGGGCATGCAGGCAGCTATAAACGTTATTATATCAAGTTCTGGGTTACTGCTTCTAAGGAAAATCCAGCTTTTCTGTGGCTCTGATTCTTCTTAGGCTCCCTTTAATCAAGCACTTTTGTTGGAGAAAACATACATGATCAAGGCAGGTATAACATGAATACTCTAAAGGAAACAGGACATGCAGCATGTATACTAACTAAAGGAATTCAAACTCACAGAGAAAATAGTCCCAATTCTTACCCTATAATACTTAGCATTCAATATAAAGGAATATATTCAAATTTTGATTATTGTTAAGTATTTTCCCTTAATATTGGAGAGCAGAAAAAAACTACGTAGAATGTAGACCTTTCTTATCACACATTTGAAGACAGAAATAGCTGTATTTACAATTCACCAAACAAATTGTACATTTACTAAAGGAAAATAAAAATGTTTACCTTAATGTCACAACCTAATCTTTCTGAGATTGTAATAGCTATCTGGGTGAAGAAGGAAAAAAAATAGTCAGGGGTATGTGTGAATCAATAACTACAACAGATGTAAGCAATTTTGTTCATTGTAATTTTCCCCAGCAATTTAATATGTCTGTTTTGAATATTTAAAAAGATATATATATATATATATATATGCATATGTATATAATGTATATATGTGTATATATATAGTATATATTTAACTCACATATATCACTATTACGTTATTGTACATGAAAAGGTAAAAAAAAATATTTAATCCTGTATAAAAAATATGTGCTATACTACTATAAAGAGGTTAAGATAAAGAGCTTAAGAATTTTTTTAAATGCTGTTCATGATTCTAAATACACCCTGACTCTGAATGATGTTAATTTAAGTATTTGTGCCATGCTTAGATTACTATAATAAAGTATTACTCTTTTTTTGAAAACTCATAAGAACTTGTACTTCATATGTTTGTCGTCAAATTTTCCAAAGCACAACCCACACTGAGCCTTCTGTTTTGGCTTTTCTTTTTCTGGCTTAGTGACAAAATAGGGGCAAAAATGAAAGGAGAAAAAAGGCAGACCGGCTCTTTGCTTTTCTCAGCCTTTCTCCCTGCTTAGCTGGCATTTGTTCTATTTTCCAAGGGCAATTCTGAGACTACAGAAAAGTTTTTCTTAAAGAATTGTTTTACGGAAGTCCCATCCTCTTTTGCTCCACCCTTCCATCTCTGGTTTGACTTTATTATCTTTGAATATTTGAATGCAATGGTTTACAATAAAGACAAAACGCCATGTTTTTACTCTATGTTTTCAGTGAAATGAGAGTAAAGCCTTGATATGGCTTGTGCTGCATTTGCATCTGAATTTCCTATTGTTCAAATCCCATTCTACAAATCCTGCATTTCAATACTTTCTATATCTAAAGGCTGCCTGTGTGCATGTATATACTCTTTACACTTCTGGTTCTCCTTTCTATTTAGCATCTGTACAGATCTGTGGGAGAGAAGGAGGTCTATTATATATTTTACTTGTTATAGACACTAATGGATGATCTATACTTAAATTAATATAGCAGCTATAGAGATGGCAAGTAGTTAAGAAATACCATGCATGGGCCAAAACAAAGGAAATTTGACATTGTTTTACACTTGCTATTTACACCAGCTTGATCTTAGGTGAGGTCTGCAGTTTCTCAGGAGCAAGGACAAGAGCTGCTCCATTCTGGGCCGCAGGCTACAAACCCATCCAGGAGATTCTGGGTGGGGCGGTGCTTCAGATGTTTCCTCCTTTCCATAGTCTCTTCCTTCTAGGTTTGTCCCTGCATATATGCATTTCAGCGCTGCTTTTAGCTAATCGTGTTATCTAACAGGGCTGATAGAACCTCTTTTTCCTTAGCCTTTTAAAGTTAATATTGTAAGTACTTATGTGATAATTGCTTGATTGTTTCACTAACTTGCTCCAACTGCAGTTTCTGGTTCTTTTCTAAAATCTTCCAAAACAGTAGTACAAACATAAACTTATATATCACTCATTTATCACACTGTCTTTACAGTAGCATTAAAATGCATGGAGGAGTAAAGCTTTGTCACCAAATAATTACCAGTTTGACAAAGCAATACATAGAGTAAGTAATTTAATCTTAAGAAATCTGAAGTGCTGTTGTAAATTAGTCTTTTGAAAAACCACTATGTTTACTGTAATACCCACATCTCAGTTTCGTCACTTTAAAATTGTTTGGGTCACACAATATGAAACAAACACAAAATAATCATAATAGATATTTATAAAAAATGCTTCTCTAAGTCTACAGATTTCCTAAGTTTTCACTGCACATACATCCATCATTATTTTCATCAATAACATTTTATATTTTTCAAAAAATCCTCCATTATCTTTTATACCTTTTGAAATGTGTATGTGTTTCATTATTAAAAAAAATAATCTCACAAAGCTAACTTTCATCAGAAGGAATCAAAATCACCTATATCCTTTGAATTCTAGGGCACTTTGGAATTTAAAAACATCCAGAATTTCAAAGTCTAAATCAAAATAAAGTAATTTTATAGTATTTTTTGTGCCTCCTGTGTTATAGTCAAGTATTGTTAACACTGGCTCTAAGAAGTTCATTTCCAGTTACCTCCCACGAGTTTTCTCATGTCTGCTGAGGGCCTCCGTTGACTGGCATACTAAATGATGCACGATCATCTGAAAAGGATCAGTTCAAGTTTTGGCACTCAGTCTCCATCTGTGCTTTGTACAATGACATATTTCACATCACTTTCATGTTTGCTTTATAAATGCTGTGATGGTTAGGCCTTTCATGATGTTTGTTGTTCTATACAGCTAAGTCTAGTGATGGTCATATTTTGAAAATATGAAGATCCATTCAGGAAACTATGGAGAGTTTTAAAAAGGAAAAATCCTACTTAAAAAATTTCTAACATTTCTCATGGCAATCATAACAGACATATATTTATTCAGGATTTCTTTCAATAACAAGAGATATTGAGACTTAACTTCCCTTGGAAATATCATTGGTGGGATCTTTCCTGATATAACATTTTTATTCAAAAAATAAAAGAGAGCATTATGTATACATATTTACACATGCAACATACACTCAGCAACAAAGTCAGATATAATAAATATCACACATTAGAAAATAATCTTTAAGATTATAAGGAAAAGTATTAGAATACATGCACTGGAATAGTAAGTGAAAAAAGAAAATATATCACCCTTTTCTAACCTGAGGTTGTACAAATCTAAATCTTGGGCACACGATTTTTTCTCTAACCTAAGCCCCAGTATTTTCCCCAAATTTGTATAAAACTTAAGTTCTATAAGTTTTGTTTAAAATGGACACTATTTTCATAAGATACAGTGAAATCCTCTAAATCATTTTTGTCTGTACTACCTGTTTTATTTGGGTGTTCGGAGGAATGATTTCTGTTTTGCTTTGCAACTATAATTGTACATGGCAAATGCTTCACATCATATGAATAAAAAAAATACATGCTGACCTACATAAACTGTCATACTCCCCACGAGGAAGGACTTTCCAGAAGTCCAAATATAACCTCTAGAAATTTTTAGAAATCATTTTCTATTACTACCGGGCTCAAAATTTGCTCCCTTAACATTAGCTTCATGGGCACAGGCAAGATGTGCACCAAAAATTCTTATTAGCAAAAACCAGCTCCCACTGTTACAGTGTTCCCAGAGAACAGGCCAGGAAAGCACAAAGTCACGAGGAAGAAAAATGAGCTCATTTTCTTGGCAATCAAAGAACTACTTGGAACCAAGGACTAAATGGAGTAAAATCTCAGTTACACCTCCTTTTCAGTTCCTGAAAGTAAACAGACAGTGAACTCTTCTTAAGCTGGTACAAAATTAAAGGTTATAAAAAGTTCTACCTTTTAACCCTGATGTTTTGAGTATAGACATTTCCTACTGATAGCAACTTCGGAAAAAGTTTACTACATCGTTAATAGGATTATGTGATTTAACCTGAAGAGGAAGAGAGGAAACTAGTTGTCTCAAAGCCAAGTACTTTTATCTAATGTTCTTTCTGATACTCCTCTTAAGAACATTGTATTTAATCTTTCTTCTTTCACAGGGAATAGGGATTGCTGGGTTCTATTTTTAGATATGTTTTATTAAATCCATTATTGTTATAAATTTAGAACAATTTCTGGCACCTCCTTGTTACAACTCCAGCTTTTCTTCCCTGCATGAGACTCAGGCTTCATGTCCACTCATGCTTTCTACCACTACTGTCAATTTTCTTTCTTCTTCTAAAAGCTGACTTCTATCGAAGTTTCCCTGAGTTCACCCTTTTGTTGTCATCTTGATTTTTTTTTCCGGATACCATCAAAACTTTTTCAATCGACTTATAAGTGCATAAAACTTTTTGCTGTTTTCCCACGTTCGCAATACCATCCTAATAAGCTGATGAAAACATCCGGTTTTCAGTCTCTTCACAAATCTAAACGCAAAGAGCTCTGAAAGTGCTGTTTGTGACAAATGTGATCAGAGGAACTGGTACAAACTGCCACGATCTGTCTTTCCCCAACAACATACTTTGAGTGCCCAACCCTGTATCTCACTGCAAAATATTCATGGCCCAGACCAGATGTGTGGTATATGTATCATAACAAGCCAGCTAGATATACACTATACTAACTTCCTAATAGCCAGTTATGGTCACTCAATAAACTTGCTCCGTTTCCTATAAAATCGTGGTATTTTTCTCAGGATGCTGCCTTGGATCTACTTCTTTTCTTACATCACTGAGTAATTTAATCTGCACATAGTTTTCTCTAACAATCACCCCTAAAACATCCAGTCCGTTTTTCTGACGTGGATGTTTTAACAGACTCATCGATATCTTCATCTCTACCTAGATACGTTGCCATTTAGAGTAATCAGAGGTGTTATTGGAACAAAATTTACATGTCAGGGAATATGACACTTTCCAAAGATTATCCTGTGTATCTACTCAACCACCCAATGAGGTAGTTATTGGCATTTTCCTTGACAGATAATAGGAATATTCTATATTAATTAATGTTTCCATCTATTTTAATAAAACATTGTTAATCTTCTCCACCATCAAATAGGTGGGTAAGCTTATTGTGCCATTTTACATTGACTGGAACTTTGGCACAGAAAATGTGAGTAATTTGTCCAAAGTGACACTTGGGAGGTTTGCTAGTTTTGTTACTCCATCTACACACTGTTTTACTGTGAACCCTGTGCTTCATACCTACCCTGCACTGACACACACAGTCTCTCAGTTCAACCTAAAACTATGCACATTCCTTTCCCCTCACTGCCATCTTGTTGTTCTCCTCCACATTTCATTTTTATTAATACATAAAACTAATTTAAACATTAAACTTGGCCTGCATCTGTGGTACACACTGCACTGAATTTGTTGATATGTTTTGTCAATGTTTTCTCCTAATAGTTCTCACATTAGCTGCCTTTTTGGAATCAACACTATTAGGACGTAAATCCCTCTTGTCCCATCAGGCTAAAACAATAATCTCTCCTAAACTGTCTTTTCGTCATTATTAGAAATCCCTTTTAATCTGTCATGTAGCCCCTGATCCTCATATTTATTTATTTATTAAGATTTTATTTATTTATTTTTAGAGAGGGGAAGGGAGGGAGACAGAGAGGGAGAGAAACAGCAATGTATGGTTAGTCCTCACATGGCCCTCACTGGGGACCTGGCCTGCAACCCAGGCATGTGCCCTGACTGGGAATCGAACCAGGACCATTTGGTTCCCAGCCCGCGCTACACCAGTAAGGGCAAAGGACACAATTGGAAACAGGTTTTCTTTTTTCTTTTTAAAGCTTTTATTTATTTATGTTTAGAAAGGAGAAGGGAAGGAGAAAGAGAGAAACATCAATGTGTCATTGCCTCTCAAGTGCCCCCTACTGGGGACCTGGCCCACAACCCAGGCATGTGCCCTGACTGGGAATCAAAGTAGAACCCTTTGGTTCCCATCCCGCACTCAATCCACTGAGCTACACCAGCCAGGGCTGATCCTCATATTTAAAAAATCTGATCTAAGCACATTACTAAATTGTTCTAACCTTTTAGTAACTTGTCTTATATGCCCTTACAGGACCAATAAGACTTTCTCCCTCCTATCATTTGAGAGACGTAGCCTAGCCTAAGTCATACTTCAACCATCTGCTTGTCAGAGCAAACTGTGGAGACATAACTAAGTGAAAAAGGCTGATTCACGACTTCAGATCTTTGAACACCCTAGTATCTCCTAAAACTGAAATTAACTCCTGCAACCTGAATGCATCTACTAATCACCCCTCTGCTCTGTCATCCTTGATCATGATACCATTATAATTGATGACTTCACCTTTATGGATCATTGCCTCTTTAGGTCAACCGTTATTTGTTATTGTATTTGAATATGTGTCTATAGCCTTATATATATATATTCTATACACATATTCTAATTAGAGTACTTAAGAGGTTCTGTTGAAATGGTTTATTAGTGTATTTCTTCTTTGAACATGAGCTACAGTTGTGATGTAGAAGTGTAGGACTTACCATGGGAAACACAAAATAAAGGTTGATTGTATATTTTTCTTACATTTCACTTTATTTGGATATATTGTTGAAGTTTGACTAGAGCTTATTATCCTCAAAACTATCTTATCTAAAATAGAGTACAAAATCATTTACATGCCTTGAATAAAACTATAAAGAACGCATTTGAAAGATAAAAGACTAAAATTAAACTTTAGAAAATTAATATGTGAAACATTTCTATAAGTAGGTGAATTGTTTATGCAAGAATAGCTTAAATTATGGAATTATACTATAGACATTATAAAAATATAAACTTAAACAAAAGCAAAACACTCTTGTTTTTAAATTATCACCATGGTTGCCATCTTTAGATATACTGTTTGGAAAAAATAGTCAATTAATTCAAATAATATTTTGGTATGGTTTTCATGATAGCCATTTTTATAATAATTACTGCATATTAACTGCACATCCAATACTGTAAAAGGACACAAACCATACATTGTAATGTTGATTATTTCTAAACTACTGAATTGATACATGAGAGAACAGGGTCACAATGTAAAAATATATACTTTAAAGTGACCTTGTTATTGAAATTCTCCTTGTTAAATCATTTTCAATTCATTTATATAATACATTGACCGTTTTTTTATTTTTGCTTTTTTATTCTATTTTATTGATTATGCTATTACAGTTGTCCTGATTTTCCCCCATTGTCCCCCTCCACTCCCCACCCCTCATGACCTCAGGCAATCCTCCCACCATTGTTCATGCCCATGGGTGAATTGCCTAGTTTTAAAACAAAAATTGGAGAACAATATTAATACAATTTTGAATTTAACTTAAGTTTTTTTATATAGGAGGTATACTAAATAAATATTTTATAAAATCAAGCTATGATTTACATGCTAATTATTAAACTATACTGAGTAACTTTGTTCCAGAAATGTTGGATGGCAAAATAGTAAGACTGGTAATTCACTATCTGACAGTACTCTTGATAAGAATAGCAGAAGCACAGAAATAGCAAGTAGTTTGCCCCAAATCATCAAGCCAAAATTAGGGTAAGAAAGAATTTGAATCCTGACATTCTGACAGAGTTTAAGCTACTTACCACTGGTAGATATACCTCTGATATGACTCAATTTTTAACAAAATTTGGGGAAACAACTAGAAATATCTTGACTAGACATTAGATAGAATTACTGTCAAAAGAGATAACAGGTATTTTATTTAATGAACTCAAATTATAATGACTATCAATATAGTTAAGACTTCCACTTATCTGTTGTAACCCTAGGCAACTGAATGGCGTTAACAAATTCCCATGTCTTCTCTACACTCCCTGCCATCAGAGGGTTTATTCTAACATGCTTTACATTTCTAAGCCCTGCAAAGACATAGTTTAAAGCATTACCAGTACTGAGTAAACTCTAATCATGACTATAGACATTTCAGTTAAATTATGTTAGCTTTTTCACCTAAAGTATAAAATTTGATGATGACAATTACATTTGTAGACTTGGTATTCGTGTTAGTGATGCATAATGTCCTTCCTGCTGTAGAAATAGCTCAGAATTGATTAAATTCCCAAGTATATTTTTGCAATCACAAAGCAGTGAAATTTTCTTATAGGGCAGAATCAAAGTGCCAGATTAATCTTCATATCAAACTCAACTTAAAAATACACTTTTTAAAGACAAGGTTAACTGAATAGAAATAAAGCCGAGCTGCTCATACATCAAACCCTTCATTAATTCTTAACTTTTTGAAATGTACAATCAGCACATAGAAACATCAACAATATTTACTGGAAAAATACAGAATCCATATTGACCACAACAGAACAATTAAAATGTCTAGAGTGCAATTCAAAATTACTCAACATACCAAATATCCAAAAAATAGTGACCCATTGTTAAATGAAAAGTCAATAGTAGGCAACCACAATGTGACCTAAATGTCAGAATTATTGGAAAAAACTTCTTCATAGCACAAAGAAACCGTTAAAAAAAATGAAAAGGAAACCCACTGTATGGAAGAACAATTTGCCAATGACACATCTGATAAAGGGATAATCTCCAAAAATATATAAAGAACTCATACAACTCAACATCAAGAGGGACCTGAATAAATATTAATCCAAAGAGCACATACAGATGGCTAAAGGACATATGAAACATGCTCAACATCACTAATCATCAGAGAGATGCTAATTAAAAAAACAAAGATGCATCACCTCAGCCCTGTCAGAATGGCTGTCATCAATAAATCAACAAGTAGCAAGTGCTGGCAAGGATGTGGAGAAAAGGAAAGCCTGGTGCACTGTTCGTGGGAGTGCAGATTGGTGCTGCCACTGTGGAAAACAGTATGGAATTTCCTCAACAAATCACAGATGGAAATACCTTTTGATCCAGTGATCCCACTGCTGGGATTATACCCTAAGAATCCTCAAACACCAATTCAAAAGAACCTATGCACCCCGATGTTCATAGCAGCACGATTTACAATAGCCAAGTGCTGGAAAGAGGCCAGTGCCCATTAGTACATGAGTGGATAAAAATGGTGCAGTATATTTATACAATGGAATACTATGCAGCTATAAAAAGAAGGAACTCTCACCTTTTTTGAAAACATGGATAGACTTGGAGATTATTGTGAAATAATATAATGAAATAACCCTGGCAGAGAAAGACAATGCCATATGATCTCATTTACATGTGGAATCTAATGAACAAAATAAACTGACAAACAAATGAAAACAGAGGCATGGATGGAAGGAACAGACTGACGGCTGTGGAGGCGGGGACTGGATGAAAGGAGGGGAAGGGCTTAGGCAAAGAACGTGCATGCAAAACCTAGGGGGTGGGGAATGAACCTGGAAGCAGTTATTATAAATATGCTCATTTGGGTAAAAGGAACTACACCCATAAAGAGGAACAAATAGGAAGTCTAAAATCTAAAAGAGAAAATATGATATATTATATATGTTTAATATTTACTATATCACATGTAATGTGTGATAACACAAATATAAGAAACCAACCAGATGAAAAATCTAGAAGTAAATCATGTATTTATTATCAGCCTCATAGCAGAATGATGATGACAGTGAACTTGAGATAAATCAGGTGAACGTATTTTATATGAATAACACAAAATTTGAAAAAATATACAGAAACTTAGAAACATGTGCCCAATAGGAGAAGTCTAATAGACATCCATTAGAAACACAGATCGGAGTTAAAAAGGAGCGAAGGTTGAGAAAAAAAGAATAAAGGAAATAATAGCTGTAAATCTACCAAATATGAAATAAGACATAATTTTACTGATTTTAAAAGTTCAGTGACCTTTAAACAGAAAAACATACAAAATAAATTAGGAAAAGGAACATTATAGGCAAACTGGTACAAACAGTGATGAGGTTATTTTGAAAGTGATTAGAGAAACTTGACATTTTCTAGTCAAAATAATATTAAAATTTATCATAAAATACTTCTCTTCAGAAACGGTGGTAGCCAGAAAATGGGAAAAATCATTTTTTAAATCTTGAAGGAAAAAAAAAATCTGACTGTTGACTCCGAATTCTATATCCAGTAAAAACATCTGAAAAAATGAGAGAAATAAAGACATTTTTCAGCTAATGAGAAAAAAGAAAGACAAGGAAACTAAGAGAGTCTGACAAAAGCAAAATTGCACTACAAAATTATGTTAAATGAAGTTTTATCTAGCAGAATCACAGCAGATAAAAATTAAGATTTTAGGGAAAGATTAAAGAATTAATATGTGGTAAACATTTAGAGAAGGGATATTTTATTTTACTTTTTATGTTACTTTTAACTGTTTATATATATAATATGTATATTATTTATATATATAAAATATATTATTTATATATATGACCATTACAATAATAGATGCAATGTGCTGTAAGTTTTAATAATTAAATTCATAATGGCAACTGTAGCATACATAATTTTCTGCATTTTATTGTAAAGAGAAAAAAGAATAACTATAAGTAAATTGTGAAAAGTTGAGAATATATATTGTAATTTCCTGAGTAAACACTAAAACAAAGAATACAAAGTTTTATAGCTAAAAAGTCTACAAGCCCATTAAAAGTTATTTCTAAAATTTATTTACAGATTAACAAAGGTAAATCTAAAGAAAGCATAAATTGAACTTGTTTTCTTTTCTTACCATTTTTCATGTTCAGTGATATAATAATGACCTTGCCCTAATTACAAAAAAAGAAAAGAAAAGAAAAGAAAGAATACCAGGTGCTACCTTATCCAAGAAGAAGAAAGGTGGGCGGAATCCCCCATGCCTAATGAAAACTGCACGTTTTCATCCTGTGGACTGATACAGCATAAAACACTCTTTCTTTCCCTTCCTGTCCCAATACCCCACAGTTCCCCCACCCTCATTCCCTAACACACACAGTCACTACTCTGAAAGTTTTTGCAACTATAGGTGTATTGTGGAAATATAACAAAGACCTCTTAATTAGATTATTCTAGTTTATAAAAAGTGATTATAAATATTTTCACAATTAAACTTAGGAATGGTCTATTCAGGGCTTTAATTTTGAGATGCGTTAGAGAGTTTCCAGTTATCCAAATGCATATCTTATTGTATCACCAACTCCATAATTACAGATGTTTTTTTTTCTCTTATTTGTGAAGCCTTCTGGAACTCCATGAGTTTCCCATAAAGACTCAAAGGGTATCGGAAGGAGGGTTTAAGAACTATGAAGAAACCAATGGTACACCAGTGAGGAAATCCCAAAGCACTGATACCAGGAAAGGAAATCATACATTTGCTTTATAATTTTCACCAGGTTCTTAATGTAGTTTCCACATCTGTAAAATCAAAGGACTGAAGTAGATGGCAATAAAAGTATTTTTAGTCCTGAAATTATATTATTATGATAATAGAGATCCTGGCTGGGTCATAAGCTGTGTTTCACATGCATTACTTCATTTAAACTTCATTACAAACTGCAGGGGAAACATCATTAGCTCAATATTAAAAAGCATAAACTAAATTTCAAAGAGTTATCTCTTCAAGTAAGACCCAGGATCCAAATGAAAGTAGACTTTGAAGCTATAAGCCTCATTTTAAGATTGTGTGGGTGTTGGGGTATGTAATACAGAGTCCAAATGATAACTATTTTGTATTAAATATTTGTATTAAGGTAGAATGGGGTCAAAATCTATTTGGTGATCCAGTAAACATGTATTAAATACTTAACGTGAGAATGCTACCACGTTTATTCTGAGACGAAACAAAGATGTTTAAAGGCGTGCATCAAATTTTCTCTCTCATTCAATATTTTCTTAAATTTACATCTTAATTTACCTTTTTGTTGTTTGAACATATTTTAGACATCTCCTGAATGTGTAAGGATCATGTCTGAGTAACTACTCATTAATAGCATGAGTCTATAAAGTAGCAATGTAGCAAATGAATGCAATATAGCTGTATCTATATAGACAGATAATGGATATAGATTTTCATTATCATTTTAAGCCAGTAATATAATTATCATTTACCCACTTCCTGGAACTGAACTTGGAACCAGAAGTAGCAGCTTTGTTGTGATTCTGCTTCTAAACTCAAACAACTCACTTTATTTTTTTGGCAGTGATTTTTTTCTCGTATGTATGATGAAGAGATTAGAGTATATTATCACTGTTATTTATTCACATTCTTAGGCATTCCAGCCACAAAGCAGTATTCCATGGGTGTAATGGTGTCTAAGATGTTAGGCTTATTTCATGAAAATTTATTTTATGGTGAAAAGTTAAAAATATTTAAAGTTCAAAAGTTAACAGTTTGCAAAACTTTTTTTTGTTGTTCTGAATTGACTGTAACTCTTGTAGAAGATGATGAAAATAAAATTTCTCTCAAGACAAGTGATCCATGAAACTTTTTTTGAGAAGGAACTTGGATCTTTTCCATGAGACACACTTCAGGAATTATGTCTGATTCTCTGTCTCTCTCCTTTTTTTTTTTTTTTTTTT
>PVJI01030035.1:0-14637 GCA_004026765.1 Micronycteris hirsuta | reverse complement strand
AAAGAACAATCTAACAATAGCCAGGGGGGAGGGGGGAGGGGACAATGGGGAGAAGGGTTTTCAGGAACCACTATAGAGGACACATGGACAGAACCAAGGGTGGGGAGGGAGGCAGGGAAGGGAGGTGGGATTGGAGGGGGAGGGGAGGGGAGAGTATGCAAACAACTGTAATTAAAAAGAATAAAGTAAAATAAAAAATAAATATAACTGCAACAAGAAAAAAATAAAAATAAAAAAATAAATTACATAGAATATGATGTTCTGTCAAATGCTCTTAAGGATAACGTAGAGTTTCTCTCGCTAATTTTCTTCTTGCACTCAACATTTCTCCTGTTAACACAATGAGGTACAGGAAAATCCGGTTCGTTTCTCCTTGCTTTCTTAGAGTGCGAGGCATACAACGTATGAACAGCAAATGAACCATAAGGACAGTTCCCGTGGAGGTGTCTGGAGCCCCTACCTCTTGTAATCCACCATGATTTAGAAATCCAGAGTTTGCTTGAAAAGGTTTAAGTGCTTCTACAAACCTGAAACCCTTCATTGAAAGCGATAGCTCTCATCTCTGAGGAGGATGCACCTAAAATCATCAGAAGGGTGAAGCTTTCGGCTGAGAGACAGCAGCCACTCAGCTTGCCTTCAAGGATCCTTGTTACACTTCAGCTCCCCCAGACAGTGACCTAGCAAACTGGAGAATGGCTAAGTGGGGAAAGTGAAATAAATTAATTAATTAATGGAGGAAAAAGGAGATCTTGCAACAAACACTGAAGAAGCCTCAGCCTTCATGCTGAAATGAGATATTTTGTGTGTTAAATCTGAGGGCACATAACTAACCTTGAGCCCAGGAATACTGATGAGAATTTTTGTTACGCTTCTCTCTACTCATCAACATAACAAATGTTTTATGATTTTACCATTTTTTAAAAAGTGTTTCTGTTTCTTATCTCCCCCCACACCCTCTTTTTTGAGTGTTTTCCTGTCCGTGACTTTCTGGATTACCTTTTTCTCTGTGAGTCATCCTCATCAGTGACAAGAGGCACCAGAACTAATTTAGCCAGGTTGGGGGTAGGCCAACTACAGCAGTCACTGGTTTTCCTCTAAAGTTCTGCACTGCCCTTGGTGCACCTAATTGGTATGACTAAATGCCTTATGGGAAAACATTGAGAAAGTATTCACTGGATATTCTAGAAGTGCCCCAGTACTCCATACCCTGAGACCTGGCACAATTCAGGGTCTTTTGTTAGATGAAAACCAAGTGTCCCTGATTTCTCAGTTGCTGCCCATGCTGGACAGAGATCTCAGTGGACATCGTGGTTCAAGACCCTGGGATTCCAAGTCAGGATTACCGAATTTTCTTATTCTTGGTTCTGTCACCATGTCCCTGAATGTAACCTTGGACAACCTCTTCCTCTTGGATCTGTGTTCTCAATTTCTCTGAATTAAGAGAATTGACAGAGAAAGAAGGTAAGTTTCAACTTCCTTGGCAATCACCACTGACTGGAAGTGATTGCTTAGGCCACTGTGTTCGGGAGTAGTCTGCGTGTCCTTGTTCAGTATGGTCACCCTAGTCTGTTCTAATTGTATTATATCATAATGACTAATTGCAGTGGTTAAGAGAGCGTTGGATTAGAAATTAAAGATTTCTGGACCCGCTTACCATCTGTGTAACCATCAGCATGTTACATAACTTCTCTAAGCCTCTCTTTCCTCACCTGTAAAATGAAGAAAATAATATTTCCTACCTTCTCAAGCTGCTGTACAGAATATGTTAGATAATTCATATAAAGTTCATAGCACAATACCTTATAGTTCATATGCCCGTAGTATCTATGGCCATTACCAGCATGGCTCTTAGCTCACTTACAAGCCCATATAAATATGGCTGGGACAAAAGTAGGTTTACAGTTGTGAGTATGCAAAACACAGAGTTTATTTTCGTATTATTATTTATTAATTATTGTACTATTTCCATATAAACAACTGTAAACCTACTTGCCCCAACTCTAGATAGCAGAATATCTGCTATGGGCAGAAGATTGGGGAATGGTGCTTTTTCAGTTACTATTCCTAGATAAATACTTCCTAAGGTGCTTTCCAGCCCTCGAGTTATGGTTTTGTGACTACCAACACAGCACAGATTGAGGCTTAGTCACCTTGGCAGCATGCGTGATGGAATTTGTGGTCGGCATAAGTGGATGTTGACAGCTTTCCTTGATTTGCTATTTCAGTTCAATTTGTCATCCAGCTTTTGGAATTCTTTTAACTAGGCATGTCTCCCCACTCAAGAACAAGAAGATAAAAAAATGGCAATTATGTTGAACTTGTAGAATAACCTTATACCAAACTGATTTACACCAGTTGATTTATAATTAAACTGATTATACCTCTTTATCTGTCTAATTAATCTAGTAGTTTTGTGGTTTTGGTGCACTTCCAATTCAAACAATTCTAACTCTTCTATAAATTTTGGGAAAAGCAATCACTCGGCACAATTTTGGAATGCCTATGTACTCAAGCATTGTCATATCTGCTAAAGATTCAAAATCATGTAAGGCATGGCTCTTGGAGCTTAAGAGCACAGGATCTGAAAGACAAGTTCCAGTGGAATTCTTGAGTTTCCTACCCTGATTCCATACATTAACATATTAGTCCTTTGTCTCCTGTGGTAGGTATTCCAGCATATACCTATATCCAGTTTGCCTTTCCTTTCCAGACACAAGGACAACTGCATTTTCCATTTCCCTTGCAGCTAGGGGGGAATTCATGATTAAGTCTAGATAATATATATAATATATATATAATATAATATATACTATATATTACATATAATATGTATAAATTACATATTTATATATAATATATATATTTCCACTCATATATATGTGAGTGGAAATGATTATGTATCACTTCCTCTCCAAGGCAGTTAATATTAGGTGAAAGTCTCCAACTTTTATCTCACCCTGACATTGGTGCTTTGGAAGCCACCAGCAGAAATTGTAGCATTACAAGGTGGACCATCCACTGAGCTGTGAACCTACCATACCTACCCGGTCTCACTGCCAGTTTGTGTGAGACATGTAGAGTGAACAAAATATAAGCAGTTACTGTGTTAAATCACTGAGATTATTATTGAAACATCGTGCAGACTGCACTTACCTTTTTATTTTAAATAAAGGTTTCCAACCACAGAGAGAGCATACTCTAACCTATGCATAGTAACTTTTTTCTTTTTAAAAGATTTTATTTATTTACTTTTAGAGAGAGGGAAGGGAGGGTGAAAGAGAGGGATAGAAACATCAATGTGTGACTGCCTCTTGCGCACACCACCTATTGGGGAACCTGGCCTGCAACCCAGGCATGTGCCCTGGCTGGGAATCCAACTGGCAATACTTTGGTTCCCAGACCAGCACTCAATCCCCTGAGCCACACCAGCCAGGGCAACTTTTTTCTCTTCTTTTAAGCAAACATTTGAGGTTAAAGAAGATTAAGACAATTCTGGCTGGTGTGGCTCAGTGGATTGAGTGCTGGCCTTTGAACTGAAAGGTCACCAGTTCAATTCCCAGTGAGAGTACATGCCTGGTTGTGGGCCAGGTCCCCAGTGGGAGGCAAGTGAGAGACAGCACATATTGATGTTTCTCTTTCTTTCTTTCTTTCTTTCTTTCTTTCTTTCTTTCTTTCTTTCTTTCTTTCTTTCTCCTTTCCCTCCCCTCTGTCTAAAAATAAATAAAATCTAAAATAAAAAAAAATGTAACCAATTACACACATATCTGAATAGTCATGTGGCACTATGCTGAAGCAAAATACACAAGTGTTTGCTGAATGTTTCAATTTCTACCTGGAGTTTGAATTATGTAAATGTATCCCTATCTGGTACATAAAAGAAATAATAATAAATAGAAAATCAATTATTTCATTTAGGTCTTTATTCAATTTTAAACACGTGCAAAATCAACATGAGCTATGAATATATTTTAAAGCTTATGAATAGACACTTTTGTAAAGAGGACATATAGATGATCAAAAGACATATGAAAAGATGCTCAATGTCACTAATCATCAGAGAAGTGTGAATTAAAACCACAATGATATATCATCTGATACCTGTCAGAATGGCTATCATCAGTAAATCAACAAACAAGTGCTGGTGAGGATGTGGAGAAAGGGGGACCCTTTTACACTGTTGGTGGGAATGCAGATTTGTGCAGCCACTGTGGAAAGCAGTATGGAGTTAAATAAAAAAAATTAAAAATAGTACTGTTTTATGACCCAGTGATTCCACTTCTGGGAATTTATCCAAAGAAACCTGAAACACTAATTGGAAACAATATATGCACCCTTATGTTCTTTGCAGCATTATTTACAATCGCCAAGATTTGGAAGCAGCCCAAGTGCCCATCAGTAAATGAGTGGATAAAAAAGCAGTGATACATTCACACAATAGAATACTACTTGGCCATAAACAAGAAGGACATTTTTATCCTGTGCCACAGAATGGACGGACCTGGAGAGCATTATGCTAAGTGAAATAAGCCAGTCAGAGAAAGACAAATGCCATATGATTTCACTCATGAGGAATCTGATGAACAAACTGAACTAACAAGCAAAATAGAGACAGACTCATAGAGAGCAGACTGACAGCTTTTGGGGGCAGGGTATGATGGAATGATGGAGTGATTGAACAAAAAGAGAGAGACGGATAGACAGACGGACAGAGAACTCCTGGTCACAGACAACAGTGTGGTGACTTCCGAGGGGAAGAGGTGGAGGAAGTGGAAGAGGGTGTGGGGGGAATAAATGATGGACAGACACGTGACTTGGGGTGGTAAACACACAATACAGTGTACAGATGGTGTGTTGTAGAATTGTGTACCTTAAACTTGTATAATTTTGTTAATTGGTGTCATCCCAATAAATTCAATAAAAAAGTAAAAATATAAAAACTTATATCACTTATTAGTATATACAAATGATGTATATCTCTAACTTAGCATTTATAATTTACTTTTACATTTTTGTTTCTGCAAAACAGTGTTCAAAAATTTGAATATTCAGAAATGTTCTAATTATGAAAGAGTAGTATTGTTTTAACAATACTGCGAAATCAATTGCAGTGGCTTATACCAATGATTTTCAACCTTTTTCATCTCATGGCAATTCTGATTACTAAAATACTTTGGTACACCAAAAATATGTTGTATTTTTTCCAATATGACAAAAATAGGTATAATTTTGATTTAGTCACACCAGATGGCTTTGTTGTGTTGGCTGTTGTCATTTTTTCATTTGGCAATCTAGGGGGAAAAAGTCAGTGCCCCTGACTAAATATTAAGTATGGCATGATTTAAAAATTCTTGTGGCACACTGGTTGAAAGTCACTGGCTTATGCCACTGACATATGTAACAATATGCTACAGAGGAAATGACCTAGGATTTGCTTGTTATCTGTAGAATTGTGATATTGTGTTATACCTCAAGTCAACTCCTCATAACCAAGCCCTCTATTGTCAACACAGGTATTTCTTGACTCTGAAAGTAAATAAACATAGCATGTATTGGGGAGGAAGGATTTCAAGACTTGGATTTATTTATCATGACATAAAATGTTCCCACTTTAGTATTATATATTCTAAAAATAATTTGCACAATCTACTAGCTTTAGCAGATAAGCCAATCAATTATATTAGCACCGTTGCATATAAAAGATATGTAGAACAGAGACAATTTGGTGATAAGACTGAAATTTTCTTTGGTTTTAGCCTGTTCCCCATATTGCATAAACAATGTTTTAAATATTCTTTTTTTAATTAAATATTTTGTTTATTTATTTTTAGACAGAGGGGAGGGGAGGGAGAAAGAGAGGAAGAGAAGCATCAATGTGTGGTTGCCTCTCACATGTCCCCTACTGGGGACCTGGTCCGCAACCCAGGCATGTGCCATGGGAATCAAACCAGTGACCCCTTGGTTCACAGCCCTGCCCTCAATCCACTGAGCCACACCAGCCAGGGCTAATTGGTTACATTCTTAACTTTCACATTCAGCTTGTGAAACCTACAACCTAGTTTTGTATACATGACAGGAAACTAGAAGACAATCCACAGGCAAGCTCATAACATTATTAAAGCCCTTATCACCTTGTATCAAAGCAATCCTTATACATACAGGTCTCTCTCTGTGAGGATTGTATGAGCTCCCGGAGCTTTGCCCATTATCTGTCTTTACCTCCAGTATGTCCTCACCCCACCCAATGCATTTTCTGCTCTGCATCCATTAATCTCCAGTGCTTTAATGGTCCTCTATTAACAACAGGCATAATGTGCAAGCTTCTGATTACACCATTCTAGTCCCACCAGGACCTAGTCTTGGGCTTCCCCTCCAGACTCAGTTATTCTCTTGCCCCTAACCAAATGCCCTATGTGAGGTTTATCACATTGTGGTCCACAACTTTACCCTCTGAGATTTGGCTTGATGTCACCTGTCAGTGCTCCTTAAGTAGGATTGGATGCCTTTTTTGAGTGTTCATTTAGCACCCAGTGCTCATCCCCTTCACAGCACTTGTTTTAGTGCATAATAATTATCTGTCTCTTTGTCTATTTTCTCTGTAAAGGCTAGGAACTCTTTCAGAGCAGGGATCATTGTTTCTTCTCTGTGATTGCCCAGATCTTAGCAGTGATCCAGGGCATGATAGTATGAGGAAGTTAGATAAAATCGTGCCTTGCTTAACATTTGGTAGCTGTAGGCTGAAAACAACAGCCATAGTGTGCTGGAACCAGATCACACCAGCTTGTGAGAACCAATTGTGCTTATTTCTTCCCAGCTCTACATAGAATGACATCAATTTGTTGGCTTGAAATTGTCAATGGAGCTGGAAATGCCATGAAAATTGGTAAAATAGTAAAAATCATGTTGTTTTTTTCTTCTAGAGATCTGGTTGTTTTCCTTTGTCATTATGTCAGGTGGAAAACATTGTGTCTACTTTGGTAAGAGGCAAATCGTCCAAATATATCATGAATTCAAGCAAATGAGGTAGCTCAGATACATTAGGATTTGAAAGACCAAAATAACTCTTTTGTCATTTAAAATATAATGCTTTCCCAGTCACAGCTTAATGGCTGGTTTGAGAAAGATTTGTAGTTTTCATCAGCAGTGATTGCCTAAGAATCTGAGTAATTGATGATCCTATGTATAGTAACTATGACAATTTGGTTAATTTCATCGTCTTAATAACTATATCAGATTAATTGTTAGAAATTCCATAAATATTAGCGTATATTTTGGTGAGTGGTGCTAGTTAGGAAAAATGGGAAAATACATGTATGTAGTCCTAATGAAAAACAGTCAGTCTATACCCAACCGGATGTTTCAGGCCAATAAGCATACTAAATAGCAGTTTCCATAAATCTCAAAATATTCTTTTCTCCAGTGTGCTGCAATGAAAGTACCAGATGGAAACGAATCTGATCAGGAATTTTGGTGCAAATGGTTCTTTCTCTGTCATTTCCATGGCATGTAAATAGACTGAGGAAAGGATTCAGGTAAAATACATTATTTCAAATGATGAAATATATAACAAATTTAGAGAATTTTAACAGCTGAATATTCGTGATGATGTAGTTTGGTAGTTCCCAACATCACTGGTGATGACCTGCCTAGATGCATTAGAATTACCTGGGGAACTAGTTAACACATTCCTGTAACCCATAAAAAGAGGGTCTATGGTAAGCTCTGAGAATCTCGAACTTTAACAAGTTCCCCAGATAATTCTAGTATTGATTATAGGCAGTAATATATTTTTTCTCTAAGTCCTCTCTTGTAAACATTTGTTTTAGTTCAGTTTGCAAGTTTGTCTTTTATTTTAAAACATATGCTTTCACATCTGAATAATGACCACGAAGAGAAGCCAGAATTCCTCAGTTACATCAACAAATGGCCAAGAAATGTTTTCAATATAGAATGCAAATTATTGTGGTTACACATGAAAAATGAGTGAGGAAATGGAAGCAATTATCTCAATAGTTTAGCTTCCCTTCCCTTTGAAATATTCTCTGATGACCTGTCGACATAATTGAAGGATAGGTGCTTTGATCATTGATTTTTCCAGATAATTTTGTTAATTTTTCCTTTTGAATAATCTTAAATTGAAAACAAAATCAGAGGAATGGGCTTTCTGTGACTCTTCCTCTATGGAAATGTTTGTTCATTACCTTATGATAGAACCACTCCATGATTTAAAAGCCAGTTGCAAACTGGAATTTTTTGGCATAGTGGCAACTTAGTGTCTCAAAAAGTATGTCTGTGACTACTTAAACATAAATGAGTTTGCTTTGTTAATACATAGATATACATATATAGGTGTGTATATAATTGTATGTATATATACTATTGCATATGTACCTTTGTTTTTTCTGAGGAAAGAATTTACGTACCTCAGTTGAGTTTGCCTTTTCATTCACCTCAAGGACTACTGTAGACTTTAAAAGCAGCAGATGGACTGCACAGGAGCTATGAGTCAATCGTGTACTTTTCTTTAGAAGTTATCATTCTCTTGGAACATACCCACTTGTAACAAAAACATAGGGTAGTTTATTTAGCACTTATGAGTACATAACCATTCTCTTTTGTATTTAGTTACACATTTTCTTTGACAGGAAACTCAGAGGTTTCTATGTGCCATAATCATAGGGTTTTTTTTTATGCTACCTTGCTGTTGAATGCCTCCAAATGTCATTATAACCACCTGCAATTTTATCATAATTCATAACACATTTTAGAAATTTATATCATTTAAAGTCATTGGTAGTTTTTCTGAAACTAAAAATATTAATACTTAAAATCTTGGGTAATGATATTTAAATATAGGAATTACTTTGACTGTGGGTTTTTTTTGGATTTGTGTCTGCATCATTGACTTTATCACCTTGGTTCTAATGTCTTGTCCAGAGCCACTCATTTAATTACTTTTTTAAAACATTCATAACACAACATGGTTATAACTGTGCAGCTGCTGGCCTTACTAGAATTATAATGAAGATCAGTTATAGTATTTGATCCAGCCTTCCTTTCTAAGTGTTACCATTAATTCAAATTAAAATGCTATGTTAATGAGCTTCCTCCCATACAGGGACATAAAGACATCTTTTATTGATAGTAGAGATGATTGGGTATGATAAGAGTGGGTCACATTACCTTTATTTTCACAAAAACTCAAGTCAAAACTTAAATTAATCAAAATATTACAAATATTTTAGAACTGAAAATAAGACATATGAATTAGACACTAGTCATATTAATAAATATATTATGGTAGAGTGGAAAGAGCCTTGTTGTAAAAGTGAAGAGCCTTGAGTTCTTTTTTTTCTATGCATTTTATAAAGATTTTATTTATTTATTTTTAGACAGAAGGGAAGGGAGGGAGAAAGAGAGGGAGAGAAACATCAATGTGTGGTTGCCTCTCATGTGGCCCTCACTGGGGACCTGGCCTGCAACCTAGGCATGTGCCCAGACTGGGAATCGAACTGGCAACCCTTTGGTTCTCAGCCTACGCTCAGTCCACTGAGCTACACCAGCCAGTGCCCTTGAGTTCTGATTTAGGTTCAACTACTACCAAGCTGTGTAAGCTTGGAAAATAATTTCTTTGGGAACCAGTTTTCTTGGTCATGATATGAGGATATTTAATCGGATGGTCCCTAAAATATTATAGAACTCTAATAATTTGGATGGGGGGAAGTAAAATCACTTAAAATTAGTAAACTATAATGGTTAAAAGTCATTTCAACATGCTAGTTTCAGGCCACGGAGGGCTGGAAATATGAGAGGAAATGTTTTCAAAGATTTTATTCAAGAACAAGTTGAAAATAGTTGTTATGTGTGGCACTATTGAGTTATCAATATTCTAGAATCACAGTTAACAAGACCACTAGAATAAGAGCAAACATATCTAGAAAGAGGATCCATAAAAACAGAAATAATGGAAAAATACGTTCAAGGTGATTATAGAAAAAAATAGCATTGTGACCCAATTTGGATTCAGTTTACAAAAATAATTATGTAATAATCTATAGGTTTATCATCCGTACTGTAGCAAAAGGGAAGATTTACTTTTACGGTCATGTAGTATTCCATTGTATAAATGTACCACAGCTTTTTTTTTTTTTTTAATTTTTACCCAAGGACATTTTTTTATTGCTTTTAGAGAGAGAGGGAGGGAGAGAGAGAAAGAATCATTTATCACTTGCTTCTCATACACAGTAGATTGGAGATTGAACCCATAACCCAGGCATGTGCCCTCACTGGAATCGAACCTTGGACCTTTTGGTCTTTGGGATGATGTTCCAACCCACTGAGCCACACCAGTCAGGGCAACCACAGCCTTTTTATCCACACATCTGCTGATGGGCACTTGGGCTGTCTCCAGATCTTGGCTGTTGTAAATAATGCTGCAACGAACATAGGGGTGCATATATTTTTTTTCAAATTAGTGTTTTGGGTTTCTTTTGATATATTCCCAGAAGTGAGATTGCTGGGACAAAAGGCAGTTCCATTTTTAATTTTTTGAGGAAACTTCATACTGTTTTCCACAGTGGCTGCACCAATCTGAATTTCCACACACAGTGCAAGATGGTTTCCCTTTCTCCACATCCTCCCCAGCATTTGTTGTTTGTTGATTTATTGATGATAGACATTCTGACAGGTGTGAGGTGATATCTCATTGTTTTAATTTGTATTTCTCTGATGATTAGAGACATTGGGCATTTTTTCATGTCTGTTGGTAATCTGTAAGTAAAGTAAGCCAATTAGAGAAAGGGAAATACCCTATGATCTCACTTATATGGGGTATCTAATGAACAAAATAGAAACAGAGGCATGGGCACATGAAACAGATTGACAGCTATCAGAGGGGAGGGGCAGAGGAGGATTAGATGAAAAATGGTGAATGGATTAACCAAAGAAAATGTGAAGTCTGTCCAGAAAAGATCCAGTCATTGTTAATATAACAATAACGGTTACACCATCAATGTAACCTGGCAGCCAAGGAGAGTGGACTGGAATGCACATGTGTGAATAATGATGACTTCACTACCAGTCAGTGGGGGCAGTAGATGCTGTTGAGTGAGCGTGTGTACTGTGTGGCCGTCACATTCAAAATGACTGAGCAAGTAGAGCGGTGAATCTGCTTCAAATTTTGCGTTAAGCTTGAACATTCCACCACAGAAACTATTTGGATGATTCAGAAGGCTTTTGAGCATAATGCAATGAGTGCAACAAAAATAAAAGTATGGCACAGATGCTTCAAAGTTGGCTGAGAATCTGTTGAAAGTGATCCACATTCTGGAAGACCTGCAACAAGCAGAACACCTGAGAATGTTGAATGTGTATGGACTGCAGTCAACAAAGATCGGGAACTGATGGTGTGAGAACTAGAAGCTGATCTGGGGACTCCAAACACTACTGTGTCTGAGATTTTGACACAGGATCTTGGCATGAAATGTGTTGTGGCAAAATTCATTCCACAGCTTCTGCTACCAGAGCAGAAGGTACATCCCGCTGCAGTTCCTAATGATGCTGGGAGAACTGTGTGAGTTCTCAAGGTGCCTACTTTGAAGGAGATTGAGGAATCATTGTCCTATGTGTAATATTTCTTGTATCTTCTTCAATAAATAGCTCTTTTTCATATGACATGGCTGGATACTTTCTGGACAGACCCATTTTATATATACTAATGTGAATATTCAGCAGACACATAATTGGGGTCAGTAAATCATGTTTCTTTGAAAGCATCAACCATAAACAAGCCAGAATGCACTAACTAGGAGTAGTGACAAAGAAGATAGAAAGGAGAGTATGGCTGCACTACTGCAGAACCACACTGAATATGTCCTTTGAAAGGTACACTAAGGATACAGTCATTAAAACTACAAAGAGAACCATACATTATGTTTGTTGGATTTGAGTATCTTGCTTCACCTGCAGCTGGAGTGGATAGTTTCATGTGATCTCATATTCAACATACTGGCAGCGTCCCACTATTTATTCATTTATTCATAAACATTTACTAAGAGTCTACTCTCCGACAGGTTCTGTGCAAGGTGCTAACAATATTGTGGGGTTCAGGTAAGAAGAAAAACAAATAAAACATCCCTTTCTCTAGAGTGTAGTAAGTATGAGAGCAGGGATAAGAAGGGGGCTGAGAGGCCCTCAGAGTTGAACTTGCTTTCCTTGTTCTTAGAAAAAAAATTGGACTAAAACTTCAATGGGAAATAAAAGTCATCAAGATGAAATCCCCTTTTATAACTCCCCATCCACTGTCCTGATTATAAAGTTTTTGTCTATGAGGTCTTCGATCTACAAATATTCTTGCTTGTCTTTCTGCAAAACAGAACAAAAAACATTCCTAGGCTCTTTTTTATATCTCTCCAGTTATAGCCCATTCTTCCTATTCTATTTCATAGCCAGGCTTCTTTAATGAGCTGTCTATATTCATTGTTTATGCCTCATGATTCCCTACTTACTGTTCAACTCACTTCATTCTTGCTTCTGTCTACACCACTCTATTGGAGTGGGGGGAGGGAAGGGGAGAATGCAGACAATTGTAATTGAACAACAATAAAGTAATAAAAAAATAAAAAATAAATAAATAAAAGAAAGAAATCAGTGTTACTAAAGTCTTCCATGATGCTAAAGCCAGTGGATATTGTCCAGCCCCTATTTTACTGGACTTCTCAGCATTAGCCTTCACAGTCAATTATTTCCTCCTCCTCAACAGTGCCTTACCTTGATTCCTGTGACATCATACTCACTTAGATTTCCTCCTGGTTCTCTGTTTACTTCTCCTCAGTCTATTTTGTGGGCTCTTATTCTCCTATATGTTCCTTCATACAAGTCTTTCTTTAGGTTCTGTTGACACTTGGCCCACAGGCCTCATACACTACCATGGACTCAACTACAATTTGGATGCTGATTATTCCCAAATCTATCACTGTATTTCAAATTTCTCTTCCTATTTCCAGGTCTCTATTGTCTTTCTATCTACTGGACATTAAGCTTTGAATATTACACAAGTACTTCAAAGCAAACATGTCAAAATCTGAATTCATTGTGTGTACACTCACACCTTAATCTATCACTCCACCTGTGTTTTCCATCTCAGCAAATGGCAGAGGAATATGGTACTTATGAAAAGTAGAAAACTGATGTACGGTAAGTTCTTGAACTCTGTACCATCCTTTTCCTGTTTCAAAGTGGTCATTACATTATTCCATCAATTCTGCTTTTTGGGTATCTTTTGAAATCTGTTCTATCTTTGCCATCCCAATGGATAATCCATTATATAAGCTCATCATCATCTGTCACAAAAATTCAAAATTAATATACCTAACTGGCATGCTTGCATCTCATCAGATTTCATTTATCTATAAGTTTGTTTTCCCATCTAGACTGAGTGCTCTTATATGGCAAAGTGATCTCTATATTTAAACTTTAGAACCTGGCATAGTAGGTACTCAAACCATGTTAGTTTAGTTGAATGTACATATAGAGGAATGAATGAATGGATGAAGCTCACTTTGTATTTTTCTCAAATTATTTTATATATATATATATATATATATATATATATATATATATATATAACCTGTTATATATGGTTTCACCATGTTGTTAACAACCTAGAAGCAGGGGAACATCTTAGAGTTTTTATCCTTAACAAACAGAATGACCTCAATAATTTATTGAGCACTGATGAATAATCTGAGCATTCAAATAATTTTTTAAAGATTGTATTTATTTATTTATTTAATTTTAGAGATAGGGGAAGGGAAGGAGAAAGAGAAAGATCAATGTGTGGTTGCCTCTTGCATGCTTCCTACTGGGGACCTGGCCCACAACCCAGGCATATGCCCTGACTGAGAATCAAACCAGTGACCCTTTGGTTCACAGGCTGGCACTCAATCCACTGAGCCACACCAGCCAGGATTTGAAATATCTTTTTAAAGAGAAAAACATTACCCCTTAAAAAAAAAAAAAACTATGTGTTGGTTCAAATAAATATATATTTTAAGAAACCAAATCCATTTGGCTCTTTTGATGGTATGGGATCAACCATTTGAATAAAAAAAAATGACTTTTCAATTCCATCAAACAAACTGAGGGGTTTTTGTTGGTTTTATTTTGTTTTAACAAATATCGTAATTTAATCAAATCTTGACCCATTATGTTGGCACTGTCTGGAGAGAGCAAAATAGAATTTTGCTGGATTTCTACTTCCTTAAAAATTTTTTGTAATACTTCTGAACTTTTTGCCTTGGATGTAATCAATACATTATAAAATATTTTTCAATAAAATCACTCAAATCTTAATCATTGAATCTTATGATTTAAAAAATTGTGACTTAACTGCCCATTTTTGCTTTCTATGCAGAAAAGATTTGGCAAACCTATTCATCATCTTTTTTTAATTATTTTATTGTTGTTCAATTACAGTTGTCCGCATTTACCCTCCCCCCACCCCACCCCAGGCAAACCCACCTCCCTCCCTTGCTTCCCCCCTCCCCCTTGGTTTTGTCCATGTGTCCTTCATTGCAGTTCCTGAATACCCTTGTCCCCCTTCTCCCCTTCCCCTTCCCCTCTGGTTACTGCCAGAATGTT
>PVJI01030034.1:0-14663 GCA_004026765.1 Micronycteris hirsuta | reverse complement strand
TTTTTTTTTTTATTCTTATGTGCTTAGAACTGTGCATAGTACATAGTAGATATTCAATATATATTTTGGAGAAACAAATGCATTTGTCTACATGTTTACCCATTCTTTGGCTCATTATTCTGTTCTGCATAAACTAACTTTCTTGGGATATTATTTCTTTATAACACATGCCTCATGAGTATGACATGGTTAGGACTTGCTGGTGATAAAATCTTCTGTGCTTGTATATAAAAAAATGAATAAACTTATTTTGCCCTACTTTGGAAGTTATGTTTAATTTGATAATCTTTATTATTTTTCACTTCTTTGTACTTAGAAGGTATTTTTCCACTGTCCTCTGGCTTCCATTGATGGTATTGAGACATCTGTTGCTGAAATAATTATACTTCTTGATAGGCAATTTTCTGTCTGCTTTAACTGAAACACCTCTATTTGTGGATTGATATCTCTCTTTTTGCTTTTCCTATCTCCCTCTCTTTCTTTCCTATCTCCCTCTCCCTATCTTCTCTCATAAAATTCTGCTTATTATCTGTTATTATTTCTGTGTACAATAATTCATATTCTTATCATAACTGGAATTTTTTTCACATATTATCCTTGAAATATAAATATAATCTCTGCTTTATTCTCTTTATGTTCTCCTCCTGAGACTCCAGCAGGTCATACCCAACCTCTTTTCATTCTATCCCCTTGCCTCTCTCTGAGTTCCTATTTCCTTGTCTCTGCTGTATTCTGATTAGAAGCTTCAGATTTATCTTATTTGCTTTTTCCTCCCTATAGCTGTGTGTAGACTGAGATTTTAATAATTTTCTAATTTTCAAGTTACATTTTACTTAGTATGTACTTGATCACTTAAAATAAATCTGTTCCTTATTTCTTAGATATTTATTCATAAATGTTTTATATTTTGTGTTTGTATTCCAACATTTTATAATTTATATTCGTATCCCAATAGCTTATATCCTTGTGAGTCTATGTCTTTATTTTCTTTTATTTTCTGCTGATGTTTTGTTTTTTTTTTTTTTACCTAAGAAGGGGAGAGAAACATTAATGTGTGGTTGGCTCTCACGTGACCTTCACCAGGGACCTGGCCTGTAACCCCAGCAGCATGTGCCCCAACTGGGAATAGAACCAGTGACCTTTTTGTTCGCAAGCTAGCACTCAACCTACTGAGCCACACCAACCAGGGTTCTGTTGATTCTTATTGACATCAATAAGAATCATATGTGTTTGATCCAAACTTATATTTGATTAATTTTTAGAAAGCAAAAGGGACCCACTGGGAATAGTTTATTCCAGAGAGATTGTTCTACCTGTAGGTAAGGCGTGATATGAATCAGGGACCATTTTAGTTCCAGTTTCAGGTCCCAGGCTTAATGCAGAAGGCTGACTATAGATTTACCTCTTGTCGAAAGCTAAAAACTGGTTTCAAGAGCTCTGATATTTTCACCTTCTCTCAGCACATCCTTTCTTTTTTAGTTTGATTACAGCTCTCAGATGTATGATCCACTTGGTTTTTATTTGGCTTCCACTTACTTCTGTAATTATCGTCTGTCCCTCTTGTGAGCCTAGAAATTCATTAAAAGTCCTTGAAGTGAATGCTGAGCCTCTGATCAAATTTCTTTACATCTTTTTTTTGTTGTTGTTGTTTTCAGTTATGTCTCTCTCCTGTCCATTTTCCATATTGCAGCCAGATTTGTCTATTTACTAAAAATATCATCTTCCTCAGTTTAATATCTTACATGACATTGCTTTCCAGATAAAATTATATGTTCTTCATGTTTACCATATGCTGAATAATTTGGTTTCCAAGAATATTTCTAATCTCATATCTTGCCACTTCCTCCCCCTTGACCTCTATGCCAACATACATAGATTCTTTCAAGCTTTTAAATGTGTGATGTTGATTCCCACTTCAAGGCACATTTTTTCTCTCTTCTGCAATTTGCCTGGATATTAATCTCTACAAAGTCTCTTTAAATATGCAGTCCATGATTTCATTTTGCATATAAAATATTTATTTGACAATATAACTATAATCTAAAAACTTTAAATATTTTTATTTTATTTTAATTAAATTTATTGGGGTGACACTGGTCAATAAGATCGTGTTGGTTTCAAGTGTAGAGTTCTATAATACATGCTCTCTAAACAATTTTATTTTAAAGTTGTATTTCCTTATTTAATTTCATTGTGTAACATTCTTAATAATTTACCATATTAACATACAATAAATGTATAGAGATAGAAAATATACATATATATATATATATATATATATATATATATTCTATCTATTTACACATACACTCACATAAGCAAAGTGAATATTTTTACTGTGGCATAATACATTTTTTTCTTTTGGGTCATTCTTTTGTGGTAATATGAATTGCTGTGTCAGTTGTCAGTATCAATTGTTAAATGGTTGAAGTGATTGATCAGCATGTATGAAAGAAAATTGACATCTATAATATGTCTGATTCTGAGACTTGTGGGAACTTAACAAAAGGAAATTTTCAAAACCCATTTAATTAAAGATGTAAACACACACTATGTCTCTGTTTTCATATACAAACATTGATATTCCCTTGGGCTAAACCTATTAAAGCTTTCATCACAATGGTGATAAGTTTGGACCTTAAATGGACCTGAAGAGCTTGCCTGGCAAATCTCAGGGGAAAGAAAAGCTCTTTGCTAAGAGTCTATGTGGTAGCTCTTTGTTCTCTTGCAGCTGGTGGATTTCACTTGCAGCTGGACAATTGACCTGCTATGAAGAAGTGGTGCTGTTTTTATTTTCTAATCTCATTTACTCTGTCCTTATCTGCCTTATTTCCACCTGACATTCAAACAATAAAAAACACCAGGTCACCACCAACGCAGCAGAAAAGGAAAACAAAGGCTAATGTTACTCTAAAGCACTATTGCAAACACAAAGAAAGCATAATTCTGTACCATGAGTATAACCTGGAATGACACACTGGCATGAATTACCTTTTTGAGTTTTTGACAGAAGAGAACAAAAAGTGCTAATGAAGTCACAAGAGGTTTTGGGAGTTCAACTTATGAACCTTTAGTGTTATGACAATGTCAGGACAGGTCATTCTTATTCTTTCCCTCACAAAATGGAACATACTTGTGACTCAAGGTAAAATCAGACATTTGAACAGTTGTAGACTCAGATGAACTCTGAAAGCCTTACCACAACTTTCCTATCTGAATATGTATTTGGTTTTCCTTTAATTTAAGGAGCATCATATTTTAGTACAGTCAATAATTAGTATTATTTTATTTTCTTAGTATACACAATTTATTCATCTTACTTCTAAATACAATAAAATAAATATTTCTTGGCTGAAGTAGAAAACTGAAATTGAATTTGCAAGATACTGTGTAAATTCTATACATCGATGTTATTGCCCCATAAATTCAGAGCACAGACCTTGATGCAATACCAGTACCAATCGATCTAGGCTCTCAGATTTTCTGGGCTCTTCAGCAATGGCAATGAAATCAGTTTCTGTTCCCAGTGCTAACTTTGAAAAATGAAAGATGGTTTAGTCACTTATATTGTGACATTTAGAGAAAAAACAGAAAGGTAGTGTCTCTAAAATATGTTCCTCATCATTTATCAATATCTGAAATCCAGCATAGGATTAACACAAAATAGAAATTTAAAATAATATTTCTAATGAAATTTGGATTCTTAAAATTGATTTCACGAACTGTTTCAAATCTGATAATGTTAACAGGACGTGTTATTGCAATCATTTTTTTTTTTTCCTCAGAGAGGCAAGTTAATTTTCAACAAGGTATAGCTAATAAGTGAAAAGCTGGTCTTAAATACCAGGACATCTGACTCCAGAACATCTTTGTATTACACTAAAAAATCATGGAGTTTTGTATTTAAGTAATTTCTCTGTGTTAAAATACAAATCAACCTTAAAATAATAAATCAATTAAATATGTTAGTAGCAAAAATTATCTAAATATACATATTTTTCAAATTAGGAAGAAAGAAACATGAAGGAAGGAAGGAAGGAGGGAAAGAAGGAAGGAAGGAAGGGAGGAAGGAAGGAAGGTTAATACGACGAATAATGATGATAGAACATTAGAATGGAGAAGATGGAAGCACTGGCATGTTCTTCAGGAGTTCTGGCTGCAAGTATCTAAAAGTTAACACTAACTAGCTTAAGGTTATAGGGAAGCTCCTACAATATACAGACAAAGTGAAAAAGTAAGTGCCTGAAAGGGCAGGAACCAGGACAGCTTCTAGAACCACAGCAACTGAAACCAGGAAATAAACATATAAGATTCTCTCTCTCTGCTAGATTTCTGCTTCTCTTTTCATATAAGCTTCATTCTCTCTTTTGCTGATAAAATTCTTTACACTTTATAGCCCATAGCTATGCATAGCTATACTTTGAATTTTTAGAGTTTATTTACTAGAAGATAAAGATAATCTCTCTACAAGTTATAGAGGAAAAACTCTAGGCACTTCTGGTCAAGATGGCAGCATTGGTAAACACGGCTCACCTCCTTTACACAACCACATCAAAATTGCAGCTAAACTATAGAATAGCCATCATTCAGAACTGTCAGCTATTGAGCTAAATGGAAGTCCTATAACTGTGGAATTAAAGAAGAGACCATATTAAAACTGGTAGGAGGGATAGAGATGCAGAACGGGCTGGTCCCACCCCATGTGTGGCAGATAAATATCAGGAGGAATATATCAGGAACAAAGGGTCCCAATGCACACTGGGACCCCCAGCCCAAACCTTCCAGTGCCAGGAAGATAAGTCTCCATAACTTCTGAATGTAAAGACCATGGGGATTGAAGCTGTGGAAGATAAAAACTGTTGGAATCCCAGGTCATCTTAAAGGGCCTGCACAGAGACTTACTTGGACTCACTCTCTGAGTTCCAGCACCAAGGCAGCATATGAAAGGCATCAGAGACATACAGGGAGGAAATTAATTTTCCAGCATCAGGACAAGAACTGAGAAATAGCTTTCTCCCAGAGAGAAGTACTGGTTTGGGCCTTTGTTCCTTTTATGAGCCCTCCTGGACAGAGCCACAGAGCTTGCAAGCAGGTGATATATCTGAGACTCCATCAACCTGGCCCACATTGCTTTCCCCACCCTGGTGATACCCTGAGGTCCTGCCACATCCAACTTCCAGGTCCACCAAATCTGTTTTCAGTGGCTTTTCCATATGAATGGTTTGTCTTGCCCATGCTTCATATTTTCCTAAATCCTCTCAAACAAGCAGCGTCTGGCTTCATCAAGCTCCACACCTCTCACTAAGTTGCCAAGGCCTGGCACTAGAAACAGCTGAACTTGGTTCACAGCTTGGTCTCTGTGGAGCATCTCTAAGCCCAGCACAAGTAGCAGCAATCTGAAGATTACTTTGCAGCTTATGTTGTATGACCAAGGACAGAACACAAGCAGTAGCTGACTTTGGACTGGCCAATAGCAATCAAGGCTCAACTACAACAGGAGAGTGTACAGAGCCCACACAGTGGGTGCATCTTGAGTATCCAGCTTGAGTAATAGAGGAGGCTGTGCTATCTGACTCTACAGGACACTTACTACATTAGGTCAGTCTAACAAGCCAGAGAGATGTAGCATCTCTACTTAATATGTAGAAACGAACACAGGGAGGCTACCAAATGAGGAGAGAAAGAAACATGGCCCAAATGACAGAATAGAACTAAACTGCAGAATAAGAACAAAACAAAATTAAGACAAGCAAGCTACTAGACTCAGAGTTCAAAACACTGGTTAGCAGCATGCTCAAGAAACTTAGTGGGGACCTCAACAGCTTAAAAAAGACCCAGTCAGAAATGAAGGATATACTACTTGAAATAAAGGACAATTTACATGGAATGGACAGCAGAGTAGATGATGCTGAGAATCTAATTAGCGATTTGGAACATTAGGAAGCAAAAAACACCCAATCAGAATAGCAAAAAAGAAAAAAAAATTCCAAAAAATGACAATAGTGTAAGGATCCTCTGGGACAACTTAAAGTGTACCAACATTTGTATCATAGGGGTGCAGGCAGGAGAAGAGAAAGAGCAAGAAATTGGAAACTTATTTTTAAAAAGTTATAAAACTTCCCTAACCTGGTGAAGAAAAATCGACATACAAGTCCAGGAAATGCAGAGTCCCAAACAAGAACCCAAAGAGTCCCACCCCAAGACACATCATAATTAAGATCCCAAAGGTTAAAGACAAAGAGAGAATCTTAAAAGTAGCAAGCAATTAGTTACCTCCAAGTGAGCCCCCATGACTGTCAGCTGCTTTCTCAAAGGTAATATTGCAGGCTAGAAGGATTGGCTAGAAATATTCAAAGTGATGAAAAGCAAGGGTCTACAGCCAAGATTACTCTATCCAACAAAGCTATCATTTAGAATTGAAGGACGAATAAAGAGCTTCCCAAACAAGAGAAAGCTGAAGGGGTTCATCACCACCAAGACAATATTATATGAAATTTAAAGGGTCTGCTTTAAGAAGAAGAAATCAAAAATATAAACTATAAAATGTCAATAAATACATTTCCACCAACAATTGAATCTAAAAATAATATAAACAAATAAGCAGAACAGAAACAGAATCATAGATAATGAGAACATTTTGATGGTTGCCTGAAAGGGTTGGGGGGATGGGTGAAAAAGTTGAAGGGATTAAGAAATACAAATTGGTAGTTGCAGAATATTCATGGGGATGCAAAGTACAGCATAAGGAATAGAATGGCCAAAAAACATATGCATGATCCATGGGCATGGACAATGATGTGGGGATTGCCTGAGAGAGTGGGAGTCTGGGTGGAGGGGGGTAAAGGGGGAAAATTGGGACAATTCTAATAGCATATACAATAAAATATAATTAAAAATTAAAATAAAAGTTGAAAAAAAAACCTCTAGGCAAAGCCACAGACTTGATTAGGTGTTAGGCACACTCCTTGGTCTAATCATAACACCTAGGGGTAATGTAAAACATTTGACTCAAGTGCTTACCTTTAGAGCATATGATTTGAAAATAGAGTAACTTGGTTATTTCTCCACCTGAGTGGTATGGATCAAAGAGGCAGTACAAACCTGGCCTCAGAGGAGCATTTTTGTGTGTTGAGACAGCTATTCTAGTACAACTGGATAAACTGCACAGGAGAGCAAGTCTAGCTGTGTGATGTACCTTGTCTTAGACATTTAAGAATAGATAAATGGGCCCATTGGGGTATCTATGGGATGATAGAGAATAGAGGTAATGGAAGAGAATGGTAGGAAACAATTGAATATAAATTCACTACTTATGTAATTATTTCAAGTGTCATACTGACTTCAAGGAATTAGCTAACAAGTAGAACAAACCAGAGTAGTTTTAGAGAAAAGTGAAATCAAGGATCCTATGGCTTTGATTAAATTTAGTTTTAAATCCTAGCTCTAGTAATCATATCACTCCATATGTATGCCCCTTGGAGGCTTAGCCTGGATAATCAGCAACCCCCGAGTGAGCAGGAGACAACAGCCCAGACCTGACTAATGGTCACAAGGTTGGGACCTCATGCAGGCTAAAGCTCACATCTTGACTTAAGTTATTCTTCAGTTCCTGAACCCTAAGGAAGAACCACATCCTGGCTACTTTCCCATTAGACTCTACAGGGTGAGGTCCAAAATGACCTCAGGGTTGTCTTGAATACCCAAAGACATGATTCATTACCTTTAACTTACCACCAAGCAATGAGCTCCAGGAACAACCCTGAACCTCTAACCCACAGTTTCTTGTGATTTTGCCCTATATAATCTGTAACCCACATGGCACTGGGGATTCCTGGCTTTTGAGAATTAGCTTCTTATTCTTCTGTACGGTGCTATTCACAATAAAATAGCCAATATTTCTCCACTGTGATTCACAGTGGTTAGTGTTTGGCTGTGCTAGTGCCAGGTGGGTGAACTCTTTCTGTTCTGTAACAGAAGGAACTTGAAAAAGTTAGGGCACTGAGGAAGTTTCTATGTGGGAAAAAATGTTTCTTCAAATTAAGGGATTATTACAAGTAGATATTAAGACCAAGAAAGTCAAATGAGAAAAAGAAAAACAAATGAATACACCTTAACTAAATTCAGGAAAGGACAAGAACCTAGAAGGAAATCAGTTGGGTAAAATCTTGCCCTAAAATGGAGAGTATTTCTCATCTCTCATCAGAGTGTTATAGTAAGAGCTTTTGCTTTTGGAACCTGGTTTTAAATATTGACTGTGTCATTTATTAGTTGTTTGATGATAGAAAGATGCTTACTTTATGAATCTATTTCCTCACTTCTACCATCGAGTAATAATAGCTCATAGATTTTTTTATATTTTTGGTAATATCCTTCATCAAAGAACCAGGCTTCAATTTTGATATGTGACCGAGGTAGCACTGCAGATCAGTAGGGAAACAACTGAGTGTCTAAAAATAGAAAAAAGGGAAGTTAGAAAGTGATTTTATATCACACACAAAACACAATTACAGATAAATTAAAGACTTCCAGTGAATGGCAAAACCCAAACACTATTTAGATATAATATTGAATAACATTTTCATAATGTTGGGGTAAAGAAAGATTTCTCAAACTGATACAAGATGAATTAAACATAATATAATGCATTGAGAAATTCTTTTACATCAAGATTAAGAGCTTATGTTTATTAAAAGCCAAGGTATCTCTATACATCCACCAACTTGACAAATATTTAAAATTGAACAATAATAGAATGATGTGGACATGAAATAATGGGAACTTGCATGCATTCCTGGTAGGAAAATGTATTTCCAACTTCTTTAGAAAATAATTTTCATCAACTGAAATAGACAAAGTATGAACCAGGGGTTTATATCCTGGTTATTTCTCTGGGAAACTTATGCAAATATTCATTAAGGTATGTGTGCAAAAAAGGTTAAAAGTGGCATTTTTCATGATAGCTTAAATCTAGAAACAACTCAAACATCTATAAATAAACATATAAATTATAGAATATTGAATAATTTACAAAAATAAAGATGACTAAATTATAACTACACACAATAGCATGGTTGAATCTTATAAACAAAACGTTGAGCACAAAAAGGCAGACATAAATTAACACAATTGCTACAATTTACTTCATAAACTTTTCCAGAACAAGCAATGCTAAACTGCCGTTTTTGGGGATACGATCATAAATAGGAAAAACTGAAAGAATAACAGAGAAATTATTTTAAAAAGCAGGCTTAGGGTTATGCCCAGGATCAGGGAGGGGTACACGAGAGCTCTAGGACTCCAGCAGTATAATCTTCCTTTTCATTGGTAAATAAGACTCCTGTTTTGTTTATGATAAAATACTCAAGGTGGTATTTTATATAATTTCAGATTAGGAGATCTCCTAATCTAACAGTGCTTGCATGATCCACATTTGTATCTATATTGAATATTCTCTTTTCTCCTCTATCTCCACTTTTCACCTTTGTCCATCCTGGGATGCTGACCTTCATGGATCAATAAAAATCCATCTTGTTCTCTAGCATCCTGTGGATTTGGCCATAAAAGGTTCCAGCAGGAATTAGGG
The DNA here is from genome assembly GCA_004026765.1 of Micronycteris hirsuta. Lineage (NCBI taxonomy): Eukaryota > Metazoa > Chordata > Mammalia > Chiroptera > Phyllostomidae > Micronycteris > Micronycteris hirsuta. The sequence goes on along the minus strand of PVJI01030034.1, from coordinate 5,080 downwards.
CAATGCTATGCTACCGGTCCCCCTGTCTTTTTATGACCCTAGGCTCCTAATATGTAGCTCTTTCCTATGACTGTTCCCACTTTGCCTATTACTAGTTAACTGTTGTTCCCATTCCTTGTCATTGGGAGTGGTGATACCACCTTGTATTTCTAGCTCCTGAGTATTCTATTGCTCCTTGTTTTCCTTAATCCACCTCATACCTTTATAAACAGCCTCTTCATTGAACTCTATTCAAATAGTATATTTGGGTATGGTAATTAGTATTCCTCCAACCAGTTTTCTGACTGATGTAATACCTTTTACTTCCTGTTAGAATCAAAATGAAAAAAAAAAAATGTTTCGTAAGACTTTCCCTGAAATTCCAGTTTTCAAAAATATCCACTGTTAATGCTTTATGATTTGGCAATCAAACAGTTCTATTGATTTCTATGTTATTCATAAGATCATGCACATCTTGAGAGCTCGACCATCTCATGGATCTATCTCACACAAAAGCACTTGGCAGAGCACCAAATAGTACAAGTTATGAGCGTATAACATACACTTGCTGACCGATTAATCTATTTTGTTTTATCCAATCCAATTTGATTCAAAATTAGGGCATAAATTTTGCGCAAATAAAATAAATTTTCCCAGGTCTGTCACTTAATTGATGACTTCTAAAATGTTCCTTTATGTTCCTCCCATTTGTGTGATTTTGTTGATGTTCATGTGTTGTAACAGAATGTGATTAAACATTGTTAACATGCTATTATAAGGAAACATGTATTTTTGTTTATGCTATAAGAAATTAGGGAATGTAATATTTTATAACAAACATTCATTGTGAAAAGAAGATGACATTTCCACATTTTATCAATATAAACCAACGTTTAGTCATATAATCTCACATGGTATCTAATACTGTAACTGAGTAGAAATAAATTTTATTTCTACTATATAGGGTATTGAATAAAATTGCATTTTGGGACTCTTAAATTGACTTTTAAATTTACATTAATAAGGCAGAATTGTTGCAGATCCAATCCTCAAGGAAATATTATTTAGCAGGTCTTTGTGTTTTAATTTTCTATTTGCAGGAATGCTATACTACTTTTGGGACTTATTAAACACAGTCTACTTTTTTCCAGTAGAACTATGTTTTTTATTCAGGCAATCTTAACAGGGACAAAGGAAAGTAGTCTTCAAGCGAGAGACTCTCCCAGCCCAATACCAATATTGCTATGATTTGTGATTTGATGGTTTTTTAAAAAATTTTGTTCCTATCTTTCAATCAGTTTCTATATTTATTGATGGTAATATCTGTCTTAATTTTTTAACTCTCCTTTAACTTGTTGCAAAAATAACACTTTATGGAAGCTAATATTGATGTTTGATTTCTGCTGTGGTGATCACCTTCTTTGCATCTCCTTCTACCTCTACTGAATATAATATAACACAATTTTTTAAAGATTCCCCATATAAAACATAACATTTATACATCTCATTGGAGAAAATAATAAAGGATTTTGATGTGTTCATGTGAATTCAAATGCGAATTAAAAAATAATAAAGAGAAATTTGAGGGAAAAAACTTAAAAAGTGGAATCTGCCACTGTCTATCTTAAGGAATGTGTACACTAAAGAAATTTAACCTTTCAATATGATTTATTAAGAAATTTTATACATTAAATGTTCAATTTGAATTTCATTTTTTAAAAAAATCAACTTCCTCCCTACTTCCAAAAGAAGTCACAGTGAAGGAAGAAATGTTATATCTCTCCAGTCAAAGGACATTAGATTTCTCTGAGCAATGAATGGCCTAGAGGGAATCATGGAACACCACAGGGATCACATGCATTTCCAATCTGTGGTCAGGTGCTGAACTTCTAAGTTAGCCTGTGTGTCCTAGAATCTGGGCCGGAGTGAAAGATGGGAGAACTAAGCAGAATGTTACCGAAATCATGTAGCTTTTAAGCCTGTCAAAATCTGCCATACTCTTTCATAATCCTTTCAGTATAAAGATGCAGGTACAATGTTAATAGTATTCTAAAGAAACTAGTAATGGACACTGCCAAATGGGTTTTTAAGGGAAAAACAGACAAGATTGAACTTCCAAGATAAGTATAAATGTTAACATACTTAACTAGGAAACAGGAGCTCTGTTTTGTTTGACTACTTGCTCTTTTTTTAAATTAATGTTGTTTTAAGCAGCTTACTTTTCAATGATTTTTTGTTTTAAAAGATTAATAGAAGGCAATATATTTGTCATATATTTAATGAACATGTATAGAATAATGAAAAATGGAAATAATAAATAAATTATTATTTTTTTAAGAACAGAGCTATACTGGTGCAAAAATTTTTCCCCTTGATTGGTTGGCCATACCTAGCAAGATTGTGAAGGGAAAATTAATTAGGTTGAAAATAAGAATCAACTTCATTCACTTTAAAAAGAATTAAATATTTATTCTATCCTTATAAATAAGTGTTATGCCTTTTTCTGAATGTTTCGACAAAACAACTTTATCAGTATGTGTGTGTGTGAGTTCATATTCATGTTTCAGTATTTATGTATAGTAGTCATCCATGCTGTCTAGGACACAATCTCCAAATCTGCTTAGCTAGTGATTTCACCAGTTGGTCAACAATTTAGACTGGTCTTATATGGGATGTTTTCCTTGTATTTTCTGGATTTTGTCATGCATCTGCTGCAATCTGCTAAGTTAGTTAGGAAGCTCTGCTTCTGGAGGTTACCAGGCTATTGATTAGTGCACTTGGTTCTACTCTATAAGTTCTCCTATCATCCAGCAGGCCAACCTGGGCTTCCTTTCATGGAGACTTGGCAGGTTTCTGAAAGGGAAAGCAGACACGCCAGACATTTTGAGGAACAGACTCAAAACTGTCACTTTGTCACTTCTACCACATTCTGCTGGCCAATAAAAGACTTATGAGTTGGGGCATATATTCACATGTTAATGAAAAAACTACACAATTGCATTGCAAAGGCATAGATAGTGAGAGTGGAATAATTACCCTCAATTATTTCTTTTTTTGCCTCAATTAATTATTTTTTTATTTAAATTGTAGACATGAGAATACCTGAATCCCCTCCTTCTTGGATAAACACCTAGACTAAATATCTCAGCCTTCCTTGAAGTTAGTGATGATCATGTGACTGCACCCTAGCCAATGTAATATGAATAAATATATGTACCATGTTCAGGCTTGGGCCATACAACTTTTCTACATGTAATTATACATTTTTGTTTCTTCCTGTACAGTTGAATGGAATGCCTCTGAACCCTTGCTTAAAAGAAGGTGGAGCCAGGGACTCTAAATGACTGCAATAAAGTCTTTCTACCAACCAAGAAGCAAGATTGCGCTTTATGTGAATGAGGAATAACTTTCTAAGAGATAATCCACTGAGACTTGGTAGTTGATCTGTTACAGCTTCTAACATTATTTACCCTAATCTATGTACTTTTATTATACCCTACTATGAGTAAACAGGATTCATTATTTATTGGTCTCAGTTTAAATTGTTCTGTCATTACATATTGGACTATTTAGTTAAAGAATTAGTATTGAAAGAATAGTTGCATTTGCAAACGTTACAAAGATTAGTGTTAAAGATCATTAGCAATGCACTTTACTAATCAAGATATTTGCTTCCATATGCTAGAGCTGATGAGAGATTTTGTTTTTATTTGTAATGTTGATTTATTTCATCTTAAATTAATTGCCTTCTTTTCTGCTGTGTTTTCCAGTTATTTACTGGTCATAAATCAAATGTTAATATGCTCTACATGATTGGTTCTCCTCTTTTTTCTTCTGTGCAATCATTGGGGGAATAAAAACCCCAAAGGAATGCCTACACCACATGTTCCTGCTTCTCCTAGGGAAAAAGTCCTCAACAGATTGATGGAAGCCATTGATAAAATACCAATTAAGTATTGTAGTTTTATTAAATGTCAAAATTAAAGTACTTATTTACCTAAAAAAGCACAAACATAACCATTTTAAATATTTATTCTGTTTAGTTAATGGGCCCCTGAGAGAATCTAGAGACAATATGAGTGATCTTTGATATTAAGAACTTCCTCTCTCAATCATAATCTACACATAAAGGACAATAAAAATAATGACAATGATTAATACCTTGGTAACTTTACAGATTACAAAGGAATTCACATAATTTATTTAATTTTCTTTGTTCCTGTTATTATTTAACCTATGTACTGGAGGTTGATGAAGGGAAATCTTTTTATTTTAATATTGTATTTTTTAAAGAATCTAATGATCAAATACTTTTAGTTAAAGAGTTAACAGAGTTAGTGCCTAGTGAAGAGGAGTATGAAATCTCCCATTTAAGAAATTTAGTTACCATTCACATATCTTGCCTGTAATGTCATATGTTTATTAGGCATGGAAAAGACCAACTATCAGATCTACTGTCTGTGAAAAGGTCAGTCGGTCAGCCAGTGGAGCACCATTACAGATGTCCTGTGTGATTCCTTCCATAGGAAGCACAACACCCACAGGATGTTTCTAATAGATGACCTACGGATTTGATTAAATTGAATTCAATGCGTACATGTCAACTTTATCTGAATTTTTATATTCTTTGGATACAATTACTATTATTTAGAAACTATCTTTCAGAATGTCATCACTTTTTTTTAAAGATTTTATTTTATTTTTTAATTTATTTTTAGAGAGAGGGGAAGGGAGGGAGAAAGAGAGGGAGAGAAACAGCAATGTGTGGTTGCCTCTTACATGGCCCTCACGGGGACCTGGCCTGCAACCCAGGCATGTGCCCTGACTGGGAATCGAACCGGGACCGCTTGGTTCCCAGCCCGCGCTCAATCCACTGCGCTACACCAGCCAGGGCCGGAATGTCATCACTTTAAATCTAAATTTTATGTTAGAAACTTTGGACCTTGATTTCACACATATTCTGAATAAAAATAATGTGTAAGTTTTTGCAACAATGCACATAGGAACTTTGGTGAGTTTTCGCTGAACTTGAAACAAATGATGTCTCTGTCTTTCTTAACTCTTAGCTGTGTTTTTTAAACAACCTTTTAAAAAATTATAG
>PVJI01030033.1:0-14638 GCA_004026765.1 Micronycteris hirsuta | reverse complement strand
GGGAGGTTAAGAATAGTATAGGAAATGTAGAAGACAAAGAACTTATGTGTACGACCTATAGACAAAAACTAAAGGGTGGGAAATGGGGGGTGGGGGTGGAGGGGAAGAAAGGGGGGAAATGGGACAACTGTAATAGCATAATCAATAAAATATATTTAAAAAATTAAAAAAAATAAAATCTAGGCTGAGAACTCAAAGTCAGTAAAAGGGTCAAAGTCAAGTAGAGGCTGCAATTGAATCGGCCACCAGAACAATCCTGAGGATGTTTATTGAACAGATAATGACAAGCAAGTTGTTCCTGATCAATTAATCCAGAAGATAGGCATGGATCAATAAAGGGTTGATGTTCCTTGAGGAAATTAGGAGACCAGTCATGATATAATGAATCATGACATTTATCAACCAACAAGTGGAAATTCTGACTCTAACTCAATCTGACAAAATAAAAGCATAGCTATTAATATAACATCTACTAATCAACTAGATCACAATTTGATAAAAACACTGATTTTTATTTAATATCAAAGTTGTTAATTATCATTATTAATGTTTGAAAACTGCTTACTCATTCAAGTTTGTTATTTTTTGGTAGGGCAAAGAAGAAGGAGAGGCAGAAGAGGATGTATGATTTAGACTAAGATGTAGACCCTTTGGTAAACTGTTGCTATTATCATTGAAAACTTTTTAATGTAGATCATTTAAGTATGGAAATAGTACTACCAGTCAATTGTGAGCTAGCAGATAGATGAGATCTATATTGGTTCTGGTTAATTCAGTCAGAGCAGTTGACTGTTTTTATGAATACAGGCTCAACATGAGGAGAACCATCTTTGAAACATGGTTAATAACATATACAAACATGTTTGCAATTGATGGAGTCTCTTTAGACTCAGACAAAATCTACAGGCACATAATTGAGCTGATTGTATTTGAAAAGGCTGTGTTTCTAAATTGTCCCACCTTATTCAGATGACCCCAGAAACCAAGAAAGTAGAATTTCCAGTTCTCTGCCATTTTGGGGTCATGGTCCTGGGTTAATGAGCTGGAGCCACTGATTTTCCATCATGTCTGATTTATGACCTCTGTCTAGATTCTTTTTAAAGCCTTCTGTATTCACCAAGGAGACTGTCTTCTGCTCACACAAGAGAGAAAACCTAATGAGTACTAAGTGGAAAATGAAGAGTTGTTTCTTCTTCAGATTCATTTTGGCTCCAGAGTGAGCGCACATGCTTGAGGGTGTGTTTTTGTAAACCTCCCTTCCTCCTCCTCCTAAGTTACTTAGTTGGCTTACCCCATGGTTGTGACTAAGTTGGAAGAGTCCTCCTGGGTGTGCCTTTCTCTTTCTGGAGAAAGTTCAGAAGAAGCAGATCATATCATTTTGACTTGGAGCAGACTAAGGCTGGGGTTGTTATCCCATTGTGACCCTCTATCCTTGGAATAACAAATCTTTTGTCCTCTAAGTACCCTCACCTGTGAGTCTCTTCTACGATGTTAGAAGACAGTGAAACAGAAGTTTTTGTTCCCAGGTGGACTGTTTTTGGATTCTATAATATTTGGCTACATATCTAGGATTTGGTTGTTACTTGCATGGCACAGTTGAGAAAAATGTCCCAAAAGATGATTTCTAAGCATATGTTCATGTTGCTTCACCAACATAAATCTATTTTGCATTTTATATGTAGTTCAGTGTTGGTCTACATACTTGTTAGTCCCAAAGGACGAAGTGTAACATTTGTACACTCAAAGCAGTTCAAGAATATCTCAACAATCCAATTCAGCCTCAAGAAGAGTTCTTTTAATGACTGATAGTTATTCCTTTGGCTACTATAACTATGACCTACACTTTCAAATCTCCCTATAGGCTTCAAGGACTTTTCCAGGATCCTAGGCACTCTCAGACTTTTTCTTGCCCAAGCTGTTTCAATAAGAAGTCAGACTTCTTTGTTTCCAAACTCCCTTGAACTTACTTTCATTCTTTCACTTTTCTTCCATCTACATTTTCTTCCTTTCTAGAATTGCCCACATGGACAAGTAGAGGAGGTAGGTATGAGGCGTGATTGACAGGCACCAGATGAGGCATCTCCAGATAGCACCACACATGGATTTTCACTGCTCAAATGCAGTGTCTCTTCTAAGAGCCAGCTATGCTAATTGAGATCCTTTCTTTTCTTTCAAAGGATCTTCCTTTTTTTATTGTTGTTCAAGTACAGTTTTCTGCCTTTTCCCTACCCCTTCCCATCACCCCAGCCCTCCCCGCATCCCTCCCCCACTTCCACCCCTCCTTGTTATTGTCCATATGTCTTTTATAATTGTTTCTGTAAATCCTTCACCCTTTCTCCCCATTATCTCCTCCCCTCTCCCCTCTGATCACTGTAGCCTTATCTCAATTTCAATGTCTTTGGCTATACTTTGCTTGCTTTGTTTTGTTGATTAGGTTCCTGTTAATGGTGAGATCATATGGTATTTGTCTTTTCTTTTACAGCAGCAAAGCCTGAGCTTTCTGCTTATTTCCCTTTATTTCATGGCTGCGCAGCTTGGACTTTTTCTCCTTTATTGTAATCTCCCTTGTTGCTCACCCTTGCTGATGCTTCTAATGATAAGCCATTTGGGGATCTAGAGCAGGAGTTGGCTAACTACAATCCACTGTTCAAATCCCCTGAGTCCCTGCTTGTTTCTGTAAATAAAATCATATTGGAATACAGTTACAACAACTGGTTTATGTATTGCCTATGACCACTTTTGCATTATAATAGCAGAGGTGAGTAGTTATGACAAGAGACTATATGTGGTCTACAATGCCTGAGATATTTACTATCTGGTAATCTAAGGAAGTTAGCTGACCCCTGCTCTAGAAGTTTGAAGGTTAATCACTACAAGAGAACAAGCACAAATAGCAAACACAGAGACAAGTTGTAAATTTTACAACTTTATATAATGGCTTCTGATAAACTGTTTCTGACTCCCAAAATGGAAAACCCAAATCAATATGGGCTTGAGGTTGTTGCTTTCAATTCTGTTGGTGGGGCTCACCCTCTGCTCCTCTTATTTTTCTCTTGGATGTAGGATGGGCAAGTGGATTCAACTCCACGAAGTTCCATATCCCTAGGATATAGTCTCAAAATAAATCCAGGGAAAAAATATTAGATACCTCAGCCTGGCTGGTGTAGCTCAGTGGATTGAGCGTGGGCTGGGAACCAGAGGGTCCCGGTTCGATTCCCAGTTGGGGCACATGCCTGGATTGCGGGCCAGGTCCCCAATGAGGGCCATGTGAGAGGCAACCATACATTGCTCTTTCTCCCTCCCTTCTCCTCTCTCTGAAAATAAATAAATAAAATCTTAAAAAAAATATTAGATACCTTTTTTACACAAAGTAGACAACTTGTATCTCTGGGCCCCCTAGACTGCATGACATTTAGCCACACTAGGTTTTTTCTTGCTCTCTGCACCCCCAACCTCCAACTCCATCTATAAATACATATATGCATTTTACTTATTTCTTATCTTGAGTTAAAACATAAATGTGCTCTGGAAAGGGTTAATATAGTTAGCCAATAAAACCTTGGTTTGATTCTTTTTAATAATATCCTACTAGAGAACAGGACTTTAAATATCAAGTGCTGTCTACCTTTGAACCTTTATATTCCCCTTTTCCCAGAGCTGAAACTACTTGATCTCCTCCTGCAGGCTTCAGCTCCATTTACTCTCCAGGACCAAATTGAGCCTTGATTAGGAAGGATGTACAGTCTTCTAGTCTAATACACTGGGGAAGGGCATTAGGTTAACCTAATGTTGAACTCTGACTTTGTTCCAGCTCTAACTTCCACACAGCCTTATTTACTGGTTATTCATTTTGTCTCGTTTAACTATCTAGTACCCTCAATTCCACTTCATCCCCCAATTCCACTATGCCCTCTTAGGATAGACACCCTGTCATAAACCCCTAACTCAGCTTTCAGGACCCTGCTTTCTGCCAAAATATTTTCTGGATATCAACTTCCTACCTGGATTTCCAGTGTTATATTTTATAGAACCAGTTGTCATATTCTGTCCAACCATGGGATATCCATTATTTTATTTTAGCTCCCCCAGTGCCTACCACTGGAATGTTAAACAAATGATTACGGAGTTGCAGCAGAAGATTCCCTCTCTTTTTTTTTTTAAAGAGACCAACATTGATTCAATTTGGGGGCTTCCATCTGTCTAATGGTTACCCCTAAGACAGGACACAAAAGATTAGAATGCTGGCTGTCTGTGAGCACCAGCCTTAGATGAAGACAGAAGTATCATATAGTCTATGAAAGCTCATGGAAAATTGGACTCATCTGACCTTAAGGCTGACTAATTTGATTTTCATAGCTACTTTTTGTTCTGTCCTGTTTACATTCTTAGTATCGGTTTTGTATGCTTTTCCTACTTTCTTTTTAATGTCTCTTTTTTAATATTTGTGCACCTTGCCTTTGATAAATGAGAAATAAGGTAAAGACTACAGTGTAAGGGTTAACCACCCTAAGATGGTATACCCTGGTATAAGTTGTGGGGTTATGACTCATAGGTCAAACTATAGCCCTAGTCTCTCCAGCATATTAACCATGGCATCCAGGAAAAGCAGTAGGAGTGGGAGGGAGATGGAGTCCTGGATGGAGAGTGAGAACTTTACTTTGTTTTCTCCTGAAGCAGCACCTAGAACAATTTCTGACAGCATATGTACTTATGAATACTGTTATTAAATGAATAACTGAATTTTTAAAATGCTGGCTTAACCTGTTCATCCAGTTAACCTCATCTGTAGATTGTTGGTAGGGAGTATTTATTTTGTATCAAGACTTTCTTCTAAACAAAGTAATTAATCTTCATCCCCCCTATTTCCCTAACACACAAACAGCGATAAAATACAGCCTGTGAAATTGAAGAGCATTTGAATTTCTCCCTAAAAAAAGAAGTGTTTTAAGCAACACCAGAAACTTTAAGGTGGGGTGGCAGCTTATATTTATGACATTTAATAAAATTACTTGCTTGAAAAGAACATCCCCTTCCATAAGAGACTAGGATGACATGAAGGTGGATTGAGATGGTGGTAAGTTAAAAAAACTGGCTTGGGTTTCAAAACATCTTAAGCTTGTAAGGCACAGTGTGCCTTGCCTTGTCAGATGGAGGAAACCTACCACAGCGGATTGTTCACGATGCCTACCAATTATACCTAGTGGGTTGAAGCTGTGGTGCAACCCGGAACTGGTTGAAAAAATGTTTTACTGTCTGTCCAGACCTTGTTTCAGTCAGTTTTAAGATGCAGTGACAATTCATCATCTTATACAGGTATACTTAAGAGATATCACATGTTTGGTTACAGACCATCACATTAAAGTATGTATTGCAATACTATAAGTTGTGATCTTTTTGCTGGTAGAAAGTCTTGCTTTCAATTTGTAGGAAACACAAGAACGGTGAAGTGCAATAAAGCAAAGCACAATAAAATAAAGTATGCCTGTAAGTCTTTTTGAGCTATTGATCATATTTTTATAGATGAGGTAACTCAGATCCAAAGAGGTTAAGTGGCTAATCCTTCGATCACTCAGCGAGACTTGAGATTAAACTCAAACTTGGTTTTCCTGATTTCCTAGTTCAGGGGCCTTTTGCTCTCCCCATACTGCCATCCTGTGGTGACACTGCTTATTCTCACAGAGCTCAGCTGTATGGCTGTTTCACTACTGAGGTTATATCTGACAGTATAACCACGGGTTGAAAAATAGTCCATACTCACAGCCACTTAACTGACTGATTATTTTACCAAAATAACTACATGTACATGTGGATAAATGAAATAAAAGTCATTACTCTCCCTCAACATAGCCACATCTCTAAAAATCTTCTATGTAGGCTGATTTAATTTAGCTAATTGTGCTGGAATATATCACCTAAGGAAGCAGTCTGGTATATTTTGTGTTTTCTTAAGTTTGCCTCAAAACAATTCTGAGGCCTTTGCTCTCATTAAGATCCCACTTACTTACTTACTTACGTACTTACTTACTTACTTACTTACTTACTATTAGTCTCTAATAACCTCTTATTAACACACAGGTAACTAACAAGCATCTAATTTTACCTATGTACAAGACATTCTAATGGGAATTGTGTGTGTATACAAGAAGAGTATTTCATGTGCAACATATCTATGGTTCCTGCCTTTGAGAACCTCAGAATGCAATCAGGGATGGAAGTCTAATATTTATCAAACAGTCATAAAACAATACAAGAGATACACAGCCAAGTGCTAGTGTAAGCATTACTGATTATAAGAAGAGATACAAGTCCTTAGTGTGGAGCAGTCAAGAAAGGCTTCTCAGAAGACATATAACTTGATCTAGGCTTAAAAAAAACTACTTAGGATTTTGATAGGCAAAGGAAACGGAGGAGAGTATTTCCAGATAGAGAGACAGCATAGGAAGTATAAGAATGAGACACATAGGACTTAGGACAACAATGAGGTAATCAGTATAAATGGAGCACAGTATATGATTGGGAGCAGTAAGCTCAGCTCAAACTCCTTTTCCTAGTATTTAAACTCTACATTATTACCTTTCCTCATGTAGTCATGCTACAATCTGATGACTTTTCTTCTAGCCAAAGAATAGGCTAAAAGGCCATGATCCTGATGAATTCTAATGTCCTAATGGTGTCACCTTCCTCCATACCCCACTGGGACCAAAACCAATTGCATTCCAAAAATTTAGAGGTAACTTCACAACACTGATTAAAACAGTATGAGTACCCAAAGATCAGATGTAGGACATTGCTCCTTAAGTGAATATTTTGTCCTAGAATGATCAATATTGTTAAAGATCATAGGGAAGGTCATGGAAACAGTTTTGGAAACTTTGTATGCTGGAATTAATTGCCTTCAGTTTTAAAGGGCCCTATTTATCTTTGTCATTTATAGTCAAAATTTGGTGAAAGGGTGAAATTGCTCCTAAACAATGGGAGACGTATACCCAATGCTTTTTAGAATAAGCTGGCTCTTTGTGGAATTGGTCTACCTCTTGGGCAACCTGTGTGTGTGTATGGTCTAAGACATTCTTTTCCCCAGTGTTCATGTTACTGCTTTAAAGCGTTTGCCAAGGCAACAGTTTGGGAGTTTTCTCCAAATAAAGCTTCAGTACTTATTCACAAATAAATTCTAACTTAGGTGCATGGCCTTTTATCTAAAGATGACCCATCTCACATGACCCATCTCACAAGATGACTCATCTCACATATGTACTTCCTATAATTACCCCAACAGCTTCATTTTGATGATCTGCATGGGCAATGGCTGACAATGAATAAAATACAGTCAGCTCATCTCACCAGTAAATAATGTGCTCTCTGCTCCACCACATGAAAATGAGCCTCTCAGATCCTTTTTGTCTGGAATGGTTTCCAGGGAAGGATGAGTGACTGAGACTGCTGAAACTTTTCAGAAAAAAAACCCTTGATGTTTTTGACAATTGCTCTAAATGGCTTGTTTTGGAGTAAGCTTGTCAGGTGACTGATACCACAATCATCCAACTGTTCTCTGGTCCTCCTGTTTGCACACACCAGTGTTGGTGCTTGATTAAAATCTCCTAGCAGAGTTCCTAATATAGAAACAAAACATCTTTACTCATTATCAATGGCCCTAGAGTTCCTTGAAGACAAATTTGGGGCAATGGCTATGGTTGGCCGTGTCAGGCTCCAAATTACAAGTAAATATTGGAGTGGGTTAGCTAAGTAAGATGTGAGGTTTTAAAAAATAGCAAACATTCAGATATTTCTTATCATTGGTTTATTTGCCAAATTCTAGCTAGAACCAGTTATGAAAATTGTGACCTTCTTTATACAATGAGGTGCAGATTTGGAGACCAGTTGAATTTCAAACAGAAGTAGTCCTTACATCCAATGGCAAAATGGTAAGAGTTAAGGTTGCTTTTCTCCTAATACAAGTATTCTCAACCTCTACCAGAGGAGGAATTGTTGTGGATAGAATCCATAAGTTCTCCTGTGGTGTATGCCCCATGTGAGTGTTAAGAGATGTCCTTCTTAGGGTTCTCACCAGGTAGAGATTTAGAGACAAGTTACACATGAACAGGTCCTTGGAAATCCCATGTTTAAAACCATGAGGAATACATATGTTATATCTATTCAATTGCATTTCTTCAGTGAGGAAATTCCTTCCTGAGCGGCTGATGCAGTCCAGAGAGAATCTTTATCTGGTTATCTCCTGATTACAAATTTACTCAATTGATGCCTTCACTGTAGCCATTCTCTTTCTGTAACTCACCTTTGAGTATTATGGTGTACTAATGGCTTCCAATTTGTTCACACCTCCTTGTTCCATGTTTCATCTCATTCCACACTCTCTCTGGGGTTGGTTGATGGACTTGCTTTGCCCATTGGGACAGTAGCACATATAATGTCAGCAGAGACATGAAAATTACTTGCATATTGGAGGTTTCTCTCTTTCACTACTTATAGGACACCTGTAAAGGACACCAGGTGAATAAGTTGATGCTAATTTACTGAATAAAGAGATTTATAGTGCCCAGTCACCACTATTGCCCCAATAATAGCCTACCAACTGCTAGACATGTTAGTAAAGCTAGATCTTCTGTGTCACAAGCTGAACACCATTGCATAGGACAAAAGAACCCAGCAAAGATAATTCCAGCTGGCTTAGATTAAAGGAATAATCAGAGCCAGCATTAGTGTGAGGCAAGGGACATTCCTAGAGCACAAAATTTAAGAAGGCATTCACTCTTGGATTATGCAAGTGCAATGTGGACAATGAATGACCCCAAGAATTAGTGTCTCTTTAAATTTTGTACCCCAGGTGTGTCACTTGCCTCATCCTAATCCCAGCACAATGAACTACCTAGGTGACCCACAGAATTATAAGCCAAATAAATCATTATTGTTTTGAATCACAAATTTTTGAGGAGATTTATTTCACAGCAGTAAATAACTGGTATACATGTATTATTTCCAACATGCTCTCTTTTTATTTATTAGAATGGCAGAACAAGTCCTGAAGGAATTGAACTGCAAATCCAATCAAGTCACTGAGCTCTTTGAGAGCAGATCCCCCGATGCAATGGATGAGCAAAAAGTTTTCCATGTGTGCTATGAATTCCAAGTCATCACTTTTTCTTGGTGTGCCTTATTCTAGGGGTTGATGGTGCACCATTTTTCATGAAGTTGGTGTGCACTGACTTGCTGCTGGAAGGATGTAGTTGGCTTCTTTTTCTATACCTGTCTCAATCTAATGAGCCCACATTCACTCCCTTGGTCTCAGAAAAACTCATTAATCTCCCAAGCAAACTTGATCCCTTTATCTGCTTAGACCCTTAGTAATGACAACATTCTTTTGGCTTAGGTGAACATTTAGGTCTTGTCTGCACTCTCCATGGTCATCTTCAAATGTGAAACTAAAGAAGCTAGGTTAACATGATCCAATACATCTTTATCCTATGAAAGACACCCTTTATTAAAATAACATCATCAGTTGTTATCTCTAAATATTCTCTGTGTCTTTAAGAAAAGATCATATAAAATAAAATAAAAAATATAATTTCTCAGATATACATAGTTCCCTTTCTCACAATAAACCTCAAATTATCTACCTTAGTATTTACTCTGTCTGATAAAGAATATTTATTACATTGTCAAAAGTCAAAAAATTGATCCCTGTTTATGTATTTCAAGAGTTCAAGCAACTTCTATGCTCTGATAACTTTGCCCTCCTTGCAACTTATCAAGTACTTTGCTCTTATTTCTAATTGCATTAGTTAAAGTTCTAATGAATGACCACATCATACTAACTTCAGGGATTTAAAGGTTTTTCACCTTTTTCTTTTTTTTAAACAAGGAAGATTGTGTTCTTTTCACTTGACTTTTCCCACCTTTTCCTTTTTTAGGGACTTTCTTATATCTTATGCTTTCTAGATCCTAACAAAAATATGGGAAAGTCAGGATCCTTAGACAGTTTGAGATGTTCTCTTTCCAATCAAACCTTCTCTGGACCTAAACCAGCTGTCTTACCCTTGCTGCCAGGCAGGACTGGCATACATGCTCCCAAACATTCCTGGTCCCTGGTGTATTACATTTTCACACTACATAGCACTTACAGTTGCTTATTTCTATACACCAAAACGTTTTCAAGGGTAAGAACATTATCTCATTTTTCTCTGTATCCCCAGCACAATACCTTACACATAGTAGGAGCTCTATAAATTTGGTGGAATTATTCTATGAGTGAGTGAATAAATGAATGAATAGGACTTAGAGATGATGATGGAAAACTATTGTGACCCTTGAGGTCATATAACAGAGGCTAAGAGCAAAGGACTTTTAAGTAAGACTGGTTTCAGTCTCTAGCTCCAAATCATACTACGAGTAGCTGTGTGGCCTAAGGCAAGTTACTTAAACTCCTAGTGACTCAATTTCTTCGTCACTTGATACAATGCCTGGGTCCTAGTAAATAGGCTCTTAAAAAATGGTAGTAGCAGAATTAGTAACCAAAGCACCCTTTGGGCTTTCTATATGAAGTTGGTTTCACTATATAGGGCTCATGACAATGAGCATGCAGTGGCAACTAGATAGTTCTGTAATAAGTCACCTGAAACAATGGAAGCAATTGCCTCAACAGTTGAAATAAAGTACAAATATCCGAGTTTAGAAGATGGTGGTGAGATAGCGGGGAGTGGAGTCCACTTCCTCCTGCCCACTGGTGAAATACCTAGCCAATTGTCTGAGGAACAGAGTGAACACCCAATGGTATTACAGCTATATGAAGATTGGTGACCAAGATTATAGGGGAAATTGAATGATCAGACGGTAAGAAGAGTGCTTTGGAATGAAAAGGTCCCCGGGACCAGTGCGGGGAGCAGGGCGGGCTGCAGCCCCAGACTTGGCAGCTGCCAGGTCTGCTGTAAGATTCTTGGGAGAGAGCCAAGTTGAGTTGTGTGAGAGGCCAGGTGCTTGTTTGAACTGGCAGGAGTAAATAGGAAGAAATTTTCAAAACAAAAAATAGGAAAAAATAGGCACTCTGCAGCTGTCTGGAGAGGCCCTGCCCAAAACAGCCCCAGGGTTGGTGCACACCTGGGGATCGGAGGTCTAGGGCAGCCTGCCTGCCCACTCTCCAGAAGCACCAAGGTGAGTGCACAAATGGCGGCCTGAGGCCCGTGGTGGCTTGAGCTCCCATCAAGGGGAATTGGAGACTGTACGAACCTGGTGACCTGTGGCCTGCCCTCCCCACTCCAGAAGAACCGGGAATAGTTTGCAACCAGCGGCCCAGGACCAGTTGTGGCTTGCGCAGCCAATCAAGGGGAATTAGGGACTGTGCGCATCTCGTGATCTGCAGCCCACTTGTGCCCACTTCAAAAATACCAGGGACAGTGCACAATTGGGACCCCCGGCCCGCGGCTCCCCGGCGCCCAATCCAGAGACAAAGGGGACAGTGAACACAGGTACACGGAGCTCATGACCGGACAGCCAGGGACAAAGCACTTGACACCCAGCCACTGCGCATGGAGCCCTGCAGGGCCGACTGGCTCTGTAGGAGAAAGGTAGAAGCGCCCCGTTGAGGGGAGTGGCAGTCCTCACAAACTCTTGACTCAGTGTGGGGGCCAAACTACCCAGAAGGGGCGCTGAGAGTACCTAGCATCTAGACCAGCAAAGAGCAAGAAGGCAGTGGGTGAGTTGCCCCTAGTCAGTGCACCTTAAAAACTGCACAACAGACCTAGTCTGGACCTAGTAGCACACCTAGGGACTGGGCTGGAGGCTGGACAGCAGTGAAGAGTTCATCTCAGGAAGGGAGAAAAGCAAAACTAATATCTTCCCAGCCTGATGCAGCCTGGAAGACCAAAAGAACAGACCTGACTGGATCCATTTGAAGCCAGCCAGCAGAAATTTTTTTTTCTTTCTTTTTCACCCTTCTTCCTTTCTGTTCTTCTTTATTTTTTAATTCCTTCTTCCTCCCTTTCCTTTAGTATTCCTAGTCCCCTCCTCCTTTTATTTCTTATATTTTACTTTATTTTTTATTTTATTTTTTTGTTTTAATTTATGAAAAATAGAAAAAATCCTTTTAATTCATTCTTCCTTTCTTTCCTGTATCTTTTTATTCCGCCTTCCTTCCTTCCTTTCTTTATATTATTCTTTCTCCCTTCCTTTACTGCTTATTTTTCCCCCTCTCTTCTTTACCCACAGGTGAGTCATTAAAACCTGGAGCTGTGAAAAGACCAGAGTTAGACCCATACAGGGGTCAGCCCAAAAAAACAGAGACAGTGAGACAAATTTAACTTGACTACTCCAGAGAACTTGCAAGGTGGGAGCATGGAACACCAGTACACCTGCTGAAAGAGGAAATCCACCAACAAAGGAACCATTAATAGAAAAAAAAGGAAGAAGGTGAAGGAGGAAGTGGAATCCCCACTAAACTCAATCCAGGACCGAATGGATAATACACCAATTGGTGGAGAAATTACCCACAACAAACAACTGAATAAGAGTGAAAGAGAAGTCTCAAAACCTTGTTCACACAGAAGAATCAGCTTCAACACAACCTGTTCACACCTGCACAACAGAATACAAGGAATGGTGGATGGAGTGATCCTCAGTTAAGTAGCTGCAGGAAAAGACCCACCATAGAAAGACTCAATAACGACCAAAACTCAAAGACATACAGAGAGCCAACATAAATGCAGTCCACGACCAGTGTGCTCAGGAGATTAAGGAGACTACACAACTGAATCTCTCAGGTATCCTACCATAGAAGCTCATACCATAAAACCAGGGAGTCAGAACAGATCAATTTAAGAAACAGAGGCTAGCAAGAAGAGTCTCACAAACAATGGGAAGACAAAGAAACAATCCCCAAATGAAAGGAAAGGAGGAAGCCCCAGAAATAATGATAAATGAAACAGAAGCAAGCCAACTATCAGATATTAAGTTCAAAGCATTTGTTATCATGAAGGTCAATAAGCTTGATGAGCTCGCAGAAAATTACCAGAAACTACAGGAAAACTACAACGAACTCACTGCAAACTATATCAACATGAAAAAGAAAATAGAAACCATCCACAACGGCCAAGAGGAAATGAAGAATACAATATCTGAACGGAAGAACACAGTGAATAAAATAAAAGGAGGCTTGATAAAGCAAAGGATCAGATCAGTGAGCTGGAGGATGAGGTAGAAAGAAACACTCAGAAAGAGCAAGAAAAGGAAAAGAGACTCAGGAAGAATGAGGAAGTATTAAGGGAAATGCAGGACAACATGAAACATAATAATATTTGTATAATAGGGATACCAGAAGGAGAAGAAGAAGAGCTAGGGATAGAAAACCTGTTTGAAAAAGTAATGATGGAAAACTTCCCCAATCTGATGAGAGAAAAAGTCACACAAATCCAGGAAACACAGAGTCCCAATAAAGAGGAACCAAAGAGGCCCACTTCTACACACATCATAATTAAAATGGCAAACTCCAAAGACAAAGAGAGAATCTTAAAGGCAGCGAGGCAGAAACAGGAAGTAACATACAAGACAGCCCAGATAAGGGTAGCACCTGACTTCTCAATGGAAACACTCCAAGCCAGAAGAGAATGGCGAGAAATATTCCAAGTAATGAGAACCAGAGGCCTGCAACCAAGACTACTCTACCCAGCAAGGCTCTCAATCAAGATAGAGGGCCAAATAAGGAGCTTCCCAGACTAGAGATGTCTAAAAGAATGCACCTCCACCAAACCAGTTCAGCAAGAGATGCTAAAGGGACTCCTTTAAGGAAAGGAGGGAAGAGAGAGAGAGTAACACAGGTACAAAAAAATGGCAATGAATAAATACCTATCAATAATAACCTTAAATGTAAATGGATTAAATGCTCCAATGAAAAGAAATATCATAGCTGAATGGATAGGAAAGCAAGACCCACACATATGCTGCCTACAAGAGACCCACCTCAGGACAAAAGACCTACACAGACTGAAAGTGAAGGCTGGAAATAAATTTTCCAAGCAAATGGACAGGAAAAAAGAGCTGGGGTAGCAATACTCACATCGGACAAAATAGACTTCAAAAAAAAGGACCATAAAGAGAGACCCAGGAGGACACTTCATAATACTCAAGGGAAGAATCCACCAAGAAGACACAACCATTGTAAATGTATATGCACCCAATGTAGGAGGACCCAAATACATTAAGAAAATCTTGGAGGACTTCAAGAAAGATATTGATAGCAACACAATTACAGTGGGAGATTTTAACAGCCCACTGTCAAAAATGGACAGATCTTCTAAACAAAATATCAGCAAGGATATTGTGGCATTGAACAATGCCCAAGATGAAATGGACTTAACTGATACATATAGAGCCTTTCACCCCAAAGAAGCTAAATGCACATTCTTTTCTTTATTTTTTTTTCTTTTTTTTTATTAATTTTTTGTTTAATTACAGTTATTTGCAGCCTCTCCCCTCCCCCCTCCCTTCCCCTCCCGTCCCACCCCCCCAACCTCCCTCCTCCCCCTTAGTTCTGTCCATGTGTCCTCTACAGTGATTCCTGAAAACTCTTCTCCCCATTGTCCCCTCCCCCCTCTCCCCTGTCTATTGTTAGACTGTTCTTAATTTCAGCGTCTCT
>PVJI01030032.1:0-14655 GCA_004026765.1 Micronycteris hirsuta | reverse complement strand
ATCATACTACAAATAGAAGGGTGGGCAAATGTAGGTTTACAGTTGTTTGTTTGAAAATAATACAATAATTAATAAATTATACAAAAATAACTTCTGTGTTTCACATACTCATAATGGTAAACCTACTTCTGTCCAACCTTGTATAAGAAAAGGAAAGAAAGGCTAAAAAAGTTTGTAGGTGAAACAAACTGGAAAAGAGAAAATAGGGGGGAAACAGAAAAGGAGAAGGATAACTTAAGCTTCTTTGTCCACTCACGAAAACTTAGAACCTAGAGATTTGAAAAACAAATCTTGTCTCCCAGGCTTTCTTATGCATCCCATATACACAGTGTCACGGGGAGAGATTAGCTTCTTACCATGATGTATAACTCTAATTGAGGTTGGAGATGGAGGGGTCAAAAGCAAGTGGAGTGGATATGATGAAGAGGAAAAGTAAAAATAAAGTTGATACTTGAGATTTTTATCCATGTAATTGCATTGCAATTAATGGTTTGCTTTGGATCCTACCCAGTAAGCTTCCTCTAACCCTAAAACTATTAAAACATTAGAAAGCCAAGCAAAGAAAACACATGAATTTAGAAGAGGTTTAGAAAAGAAGGTGCATCCTTTAATTGACAATGGTAAAAGGGATTTAACAGCATTTTAATTACAAATTCAAAGTTAAAATAAGTTTGAATTCATGGTTCTAAGCATTGGGCTAAATTTCACTTTTCTGAGGGTATTGCAAATTCTCATTCAATCTTACATAAAATATAAAATAATAATTAAAACATTACACATGAACAAGTTATCATTAGTTTCTGAAAACTACCCTGACTATTAGAATGTTATTATTTACCAGTGCATAGAATGTCTTCAATTCCACAGTATACTACAGTTTTGTGGTATATCACCTTGAGAAAAAATACGATGGAATAAAACTCAAATTAGCTTCATCATAGAAGGAAAAATAATTTTTCTGATGATGATTCTGGAAGAAAGAACTGAACATATGGCTTTGGGTAACTTTTGTGCTTCTGTTTTGTCTGCAGGATGCACATGTTCTCGTCTTTTTGCTGTCTCATTCATAAGGGGGTGGGGAAGATGTCTGGTATATCTACTCTGGGACTGTGCAATTTCCCATGTTTTTAAATAAATTTTATTTATTTATTTCTAGAGAGAGGAGAAGGGAGGGAGAAAGAGAAGGAGAGAAACATCAGTGTTTGGTTGCCTCTTGCACACCCGACTGGGGACCTGGCCCTCAACCCAGGCATGTGCCCTGACTGGGAATCAAACGAGCAGCCCTTTGGTTTGCAGGCCAACACACAGTCCACTAAGCCAAACCAGCCAGGGCATACTTTCCCATTAGTGAGGTGAGTTAGTCCAATACAGTGATGGATTATTAATAAGTTAACTTACCCTTATATCTAAATTCACCATTTCCAATTAGTCATGACAGAAATGAGTATGACATTGTGTTATTTGTTTCCTCTAAGACTGTCTCTCAGTTGATTTCAAACGTGAGGAAAAAAGTAAAACTTGACAAAAGAATAAAGAATCCAGTGCTATTATGTGCGATACATTCTACCTGAATTTCCATTTGATAAAATGTATGAGAAATAATAAAACAAAATATTGAATCTAAATAATATTCTCCCTAACCCAATATCATACAGAGATATTAAATGATATTTGCCAAGTTCTTTAAAATCAATTTTTATGAGGTTAAGGATTGCCTTTATGTTTATAGGAAGGCATAAATTTACCACAAAACTTCTAACCTGAAGGTTCTGACCTCTAAAATTCTGCATGGATTATCTGTGGCAAATCTAATATTGAATGAGGAAATCAGGAAGCTAAAGTTCTATTTATGGAAGGAAGCACTGTAAAAATATATATAAACATCATCAAACAATGTCATCCATGTTGATTTTTCTCTGCTTACCTGTTTCTGACACAGTACATATTCAACAGAGTAAAATTGCATGAAGTCAGCCTAAACGAAGGATCAAATTGAAAACTACAAATGGAGTTTATAACCAAATACAGGCAACACATAGTATTTTCAAAAAAGAGACCTAATAGCAATAACCCTCTAACACAAACCAGCTACAGACTGACCAAAAAATAAAGCTTTCCCCCGTAAGTGGTCAAATAGAATGAAACTGTTTTCCAAAAGCAATATGAGAAAATTTGTTGTCATGAACCAAATGAAATTAAGGATGAACATAAGATCAGATAAACAATTATAATAATAATTAGTCTTTATTGATGAGAACTCTATGCCAATACATATCAATTTTCTCTTTTAATTCTCACAACTCTGTAAAAGAATTGTAATGATCATTTCCACTTTTCAGACAGGGAACTGATGCTTAGGGAATGGATGTAGGCAGCCCAAGTGTATGCAACATGTAACAGGCTGAACCTGATTTGAAATCCAGGTCAGTCCAATTCCATAGCCCAAGTTCAAGTGATAAAAGTGAAAAGAAAAACCTAGCTAAAAACAATTATATTTGTAAAATTTTAGTTATAGTAGATCGTAATCTGCACACAATGAAATATAAACCAGAAAAATCTATGTAAGTTACTTAGAAAAGTTTGGAGCATGTAATAAACATTAATAACATGTAAATAATAATAATTTATTTCATACTATATGACTACATAAAAATCAAAGTATACGATACATAAGAGTTGAACATTTTTATCTTAAACATCTTCATCAAGGTTACCTGGATTACTACTTTCCATCTGAGTTGTCCAATGAGCCATATTTTTGGTAAGTAATATAAATATGTCATAGCAGTAAAATTTAGAAATATTACAAGTACATTGTCAATGGATATATTATGCTATCCTTCATATATAAAATTGTAACTATAGGTTCAAATTATTAGGATGTGAAACTTAAATTGTTTGATTTTTTTATTAGTGGGAATAAATTTGCTGTGATCCATACATTCTCAGATTGTCTTTACAATAAAATGGTTTATGTGTGTATATATCTGAATATATATATATAGTGAAATATTTATCATATATATGACAGTTAATAGGGATTCTGCCAAGGATGTGAAGGGTTCACACAGGACATTAAAGGTTTATGTCTGATTAGGAGTAGAATGTACCTTGAAATCAGACCTATTTTTTATGCACCTGGTCCTGGCTTTTTAACAGAGTAGCACCATGTAAAAATCTTTAACATGTACACAAATCACCTGAGGATCTTGTTGAATGAATGTAAGTACTGATTCTTAAGGGATAAGGTTGGTCTGAGAGTCTAAATATCTTTTTTATCTTTTTTGTATTTTTTTATTGTTCAAGTACAGTCGTCTCCCTTTGCCCCCCAGCACTCTCCCCTGCCTCACCCATGCCCACCTCCAACCTTCAATTCTATCCCCTTTTGGCTTTGTCCATGGGTACTTTATACATGTTCCTTGATGACCTTCTTCTTCCTTCCCATAATCCCCTCTTTCCACCCCTCTGGTTACTGTCAGTTTCTTCTTTATTTCAATGTCTCTGGTTACATATTGTTTGCTTGTTTGTTTTGTTGATTATACTCCACTAACAGGTGAGATCATATATACCATACCAAGTGGTCTTTTACCACTTGGCTTATTTCACTTAGCATAATGCTCTCCAGTTCCATCCATGCTATTGCAAAGGGTAGGAGCTCCTTCTTTCTTTCTGCTGTGTAGTATTCTATTGTGTAAATGTACCACAGTTTTTTGATCCATTCATTTACTGATGGACATTTGGGTTGCTTCTAGCACTTGGCTATTGTAAATTGTGCTGCTATGAATATTGGGGTGCATAGGTTCTTATGGCTTGATGTTTCAGGGTTCTTAGGGCATAATCCCATCAGTGGAATTGCCAGATCAAAAGGCAGTTCCATTTTTAGGTTTTTGAGGAAATTCCATACTGTTTTCCACAGTGGCTGCACCAGTTTGCATTCCCACCAACGGTGTACCAGGGTTCCCTTTTCTCCACTGCCTCATCAGCACTTGTTATTTGTTGATTTGTTTATGGTCGCCATACTTACCAGTGTGAAGTGGTACCTCTTTGGTTTTAATTTGCATCTGAGAGTCTAAATTTCTAACAAGCACCCTGGTAGTACCAGTGTTGTTGTTCCATTAACCAAATATTGGGTACAAAGGATAAGAATCACAGCCTCTGAATGTACACAAGGTACACTTATTAAATTGTCTTCCAGGATCTCTTTCCTGAAAATATTCCTCCCTCTCCCCACCAATGCAGCTACAATGGCAGCTATCACGATCGTACTTGATTATCATTCACACCACGGGTGAGCCCTTAACTCAACCAATCAGTTCCTTCTCAAATATTAAGAACCGAGGCCCAAAGAGAGTCAATTTACTGTTTCTCAATTACCTCATAACTTTACATAAATTCCAGAGCAAGTGTTGGTAGTCATTTTCTACCTAGGGACAGAAAGAGAAAAAACTGTTTTGCAAATAAAGGAGCAAAAGCACTGTATACAGAGAGAAACAGACATGAGAGGCACCGTGAGAGTAGTTTAATGGATTCTTTAGTGTGACCCCCTTCTGATTCTATTCCCATGGTCCAGCTATGTTGTTCAACTGGAGCGGGTTTTCATTTCATATAACTTAAGGAGTGTTAACTTTATACCTTCAAGTATAAAGTACTTTATCTCTGTACATCTAAAAGCACATGAGTTTGGGAATCATAATCACAGCCTCATTTATGAAAAGTGCTAAAAATCTGAGCTAAGCAGGCATAAGCATATATATTTATATATATTACACATGTGCACATTATTCTAATGAAAATTTGCATCAAATATACTATTTAAGTACATCTGTTACTTTAGAATTTGATTCTAAATAAATAAAGATAGCAATCATTAGACTTACAGATGTGCAATGATAGAAAAATCTATTAAGTGACATATGAGTGAATATTATATATCCATAATCTGAGCAAACTGCCTTTTAAAATCATTCATTTTCCTTTCGAAGCTCAGTAGTTAATTATAATGATGAAAAGTCTTATATTAAATGCATATGTTGATTGCTAACAAAGACACCAGAATGGCATTTTCCTTTAGAGAAAGGTAGTTTAAATTACTCTGGTACTTGCATTATTATGCACAGTATCTATTCATATTTAACTACTAAAGGTTTAGCCTAATTAAGCAAAATGTTTACAAATAAGCACTGTCATTGAAACATACCCAGTTTTTGGGCTCTGGCCAAGTCAACTTCCCGTAAACATTCAATGATAAATTCTATAACTGAATAGCTAATAGACCCATCTAACCTTAAATCTTAAACTGAACGCACACATTTGTAGCAATCAGATCATTTCAGTAACACAGGTGTTATAAAGCTGTTACAGAAACTAGGAGCTGAAGGAAATATCAGTCTTCCTTTTTCTCAAATATGTAGATTAACTTCAATACAAACTTAAAGTCTAGTTGTTAATTGTGAACACAACTAATAACACTGTTTAAATGCACTTAATGACAAAAATTGAAATAATGGCCATTCCAAGAGAAGGAGATAGACACAAATCCAGGCTTTGTAAGGAGTCAGCTTATTCACTTTGTGGTTCTCTTAGAAAAACAAATAAAGGAAAATAAAAATTAGGTATAAATTTTAAAATTTATTAGAATGAGAAAAAAAGTCATAGCAAATTGCAAGTTTTAAAAAGCTGATAAACACCATTAGCCAAAATAAGTAAACAAGCAAACCTTTTAAAAATTTCCTTTTGGACACATCTATACCACCAAATAGCATTTGCCTATTTTTTTTTGCCTGTATACTTTCTTATTGCTCTTCATATAATGATAATTTTGAAAAATTTTTAATATTCAGAATAGAAATACAATTCCTATTTTTAAAACATGACCAATATAGAAAGTTTCAGCTTTATGTCTTATTACTAATATGTAGATTTTAAAATGATTTTTGTTGAAATTAGAAAAACTTTTCTAATTTGTTTCATATATGAGCTGTGCGATTTCAGGACATTTAAAAAAAATGTACTGTATTTATCAGACTATAAGATGCACTGGACCATAAGATTCATGTAGGTTTTAGAAGAGGAAAACAGGAAAAAAAATTTTGAAACAAAAAATGTGGTAAAATATTTAATAACATAAATAACATAATATTTCACCAATGTAAATGTAAACAGCCAGGTAAACTACATTAGGACTATAAGATGCACCCCCATTTTCCTCCCAAATTTGGGGAAAAAAGTATGTCTTATAATCTGAAAAATACGGTACTTTTGCAGGAAAATAATATTAAATAATGATGTACTCATTAACCGAATTATTGTTGACAAACTTATGGTGTAGTATATTTTATGATATCCTCACCAATGTTAGTATTTTGGGTCACATCAGCAGGAAAAAAATGTTTTTAAATATGAACCATGTCATCAGGACTTAAAGGACAAGATACATCAAATACTAACACGTGCTCCCATATATTGAGGTTCATAAAAAGTAAAACTGAACACAATGATATACTGATTTATATGTCTATAGGTTAGTGTCCTACAAAACACAGGGCGGTCTAACAGATTGCATTGTGTAAGATACTTTTTAAGAAGCATGTATAATTATAATCATACATGTGAATTTTTGAGTAACTTGAATTACTGAATAACTTGCATTACTAAATCAGTGATTTACCTGATACAAGAGAGCTTCTATTTTGACTAAACGACAACAACAAAAAAAAACAAATTTCACTGCTTATAATGTCAAATCTCTTTGATTGGAAGAGTTTTCCCCAGATAAGTTCCTGCATTTATACTTTTCAAAACTTATTTCTCCTCTAGTTCATACATCCTTTTGGTGCCAGGTAGGGTATAGCAAGCTCATACGGCAGTTCGGTGTCAGGGCCCTGAGTTCTGTGCTAAGATGCAGGGTGATTTTGTACAATACACCGTCCAAGGACTCCGACAAGGCACTCCAAAGTGGCAAACAAGAATCAAGTATCCAGAAAATCGTGTCTATAAATCACATTAACATATTCTTTAACATTTAACGTACTTACCACATTAGCTGAGCCCCCCAAATTCCCACGGCCACTGTATCACCGCGCAGCAAGAGGGAATGTATGGCAGAGGAAACAGTGGAAAAAGTAGCAATCTTAAACAATTACAGTCAAAACACCTTATACTGCAAATTTAACCAAACATACGATCAATGAATATATCAGTAGGGCCTTTCCAAGAGGCTTGCTAGTTATAAAGGAAAAATCTTGAATTGGAAAATAAGAAAGTGGAAAACAAAACAATTTTAAAAAGTTATAACCAGACAAATCTTTGTTGAACAAAGCTGGCATAGCCATGTAGAAACTAGACAAATGGACTTCAAGTCAAAAACTACAGGCAAAGATTATTATTAATGGTAACAGTTAAGACCTCCCCAAAAGATATAACCATTTAAATTTTAATGAATTTTTACTTTAGGTGTAAAAACTTAAAATGTAATAGGAAAAAATAGACAAATTCACATTGAGGCAAATAAAATTTTCTTATAAACTTCTGGAATATAATTCTCATGTAGCATAAAAATCTCTTGTCTAAAGTATACAGTCTGGTGGTTATTAATATTCATAGAATTTTGCAAACATAAGCACTATCTAATTTCAAAATATTTTTATCATTCCCCAAAGAAACTCTGTTCACATTAGCAGTCACTCTGAATTTTCCTCGTCCCCTGCCTCTGGCAACCATTAATCTACTTTCTACTTTTATAGATTTACCTATTCTAGACCTTTCATATAAATGAATAATATATGTAGTCATTTGTGACTGGCTTCTTTTTCATGGCACCATATTTTTGAGGTTTATTTATGTTTTAGCATGTACCAGTACTTCATTAGTTTTTATGGCTGAATAATATTCCATTGTATGAATATACCACATATTGGTAAAACATTAACATTAACGCTAGGTATTTACATCAATGAGCAGGATGCACAGGAAAACCTGAAACCATTTTAAAAATTATTATATTTTAATTAAGACTGTTTTATTAGTGGAGTTAATGTATCCTTGTTCTGCAAAGCCACCTCCTGCCAAAAGCCTTCCATCCAACTGAGAATAAGGGCATGTGGCATGTCTTCCTCTTAAAGGCAGTTCTCATGCACCCTGGCATGAGTGCCACAAGTGCAATTCCACAAAGCAATGAAGTAGGAATGTCAGTACAATTATCTGCAAACAGTTTGTGTCTGTTCAAGTTTTTTCACAGTTCAAGGTAATAACTGCTACAGGCTAATAAAATTGCCTGTGCAGCTGCTGCATGATGTTCATGTGGACTTTAACTCATTGCTGGCTTTTTCTTTAAAACAGAACCTCAAAAGTCTATCTCCAAGATAATTTGGATCTCAAAACTAGTTATTACCAATGAAGTAGACTTTGTCCAATTCACAATATTTAGTGAGACTATAAAAAAAACAACTTTGTTTCCAATGTAGTAGTGGCAATCATGGAATTGGAAATAGGCTGTCCAGTTTTTACTAGATACACGACTTGGAGCAAGTTACTTCGATTCTCTGTGCCCTGCTGTCATCAAATATAACAAGGGACAAAAGGTATTAGATTGTGCCTGCAACCTGGTGTGAATAGTAAATGAGGTAAAACTTGTACAGCATTTAGTTCTGAACTGGGCATACAGAAAGCATTTAATAAATGTTAGCTATGATCAGTAATGATAAAAATGAAGAAAATATTGATGGGATTTTATTTCATGCATGCAGATTTAATTTTATTGATAATATGTCACAAATATGTTTCTTTTCTTCTGTGACTCCATTACACAGCTCAGCCAGGGCAGTAGGACCAGTTCAGGAAGAGTGGTAGGCAGCCCACTAAGATGATCTCCAATGACTCCTACTTCCTGCCATTCATGTCCTCCTTATGATTCCCTCCACTTTCCCATGAGATGAGCCTAGTGACCTGCTTCTCATGAGTCAAATACAGCAAAGGTGATGGGACAGTACTACTGAGACTAGATTACAATCTGACTGCCGTTTACTAGCACACCCTTCTCTTGTCTTCCTGCTCGCTAGTTCTCATGAAGCAAGCTGCCGTGGTATGAGGTGTGTTATATAGAGAGAGGTCCAAGTGGCAAGGGATTGAGGGCAGCCTCTGACCAACTGCCAGTGAAAAACTGAAGCCATAACTTCTGTCGTCCATCTGGTGACTGAGCTTGGAAGTAGTTCCTTAGTTGAACATTGCAGTGACTGTGGACCTGGCAGACATCTTGATTGATTGCAACTTGAAGCAGAGCACCCAGCTTAGCCTCTCTTGGATTCCTGACTTACTGAAACTCTGAGATAAAAAATACTGTTATTTTAGCCCTGGCTGGTGTGGCTCAGTGGATTGAGCACCAGCCTGGGAACCAAAGGGTCACTGGTTCACTTCCCAGTCAGGGCACATTCATGGGTTGCAGGCCAGATCTCCAGTGGCGGATGTGTGAGAGGCAACCACATGTTGAAGTTTCTTTCCCTCTCTTTCTCCCTCCCTTCCCCTCTCTCTAAAAAATAAATAAATAAAATCTTTAAAAAATATATTGTTGTTTTAAGTCCCTTTCAGTGTAACAATGAATGCATCTATAAACAACTATTAGAGGGAGAAAAGATGTGAAACCCGAGCCTATTTTCTAATACTTCAAATAATCTTTAGAGGGGAATTAGGGAACATGAGTCAGGAGTTAGGACTTTTATGTAGGAACTCCAAATGCAATTGTTTTGTAGAAGACATTACACTTGCTGTTATTTTTAAAATGTAAACCTTGCCTCTCTTCCTTTTTAAGCATTCATCTCCTACAAAATAGTTGCAGCCAAAAATTATTTTAGATATTGTCTCTGTGCCCAACTGATATATTTATGATATTAAAAAGGACTACTTTTATGGATTTAAAAGGCTTTATAAAGGTTTAAATATGATTTTCTAGAGGGAAATTGGCAATAAAAAAGGATAACAATAGGATATTAAGCCATAAGCTCTCAAGTCCAGAAACAAAGTAACTTATCTTCGCAGCCTTAGCAGTTAGCACAGAACCCGGCACGTGTGACACGCCGCAGCTTTCTTTTCCTGTTGAATGAAAACAATTGGATTTTTATCAAAGAGGAACTATGCAAATAGAGCATACATTTTGGGCAGATTCTACTTCAAATGCTGCCTTTACCCACACCTAGCTACATGACCTCAGGCAAGCCACTCGTTTCCTTTGAACGTGAAAATTATAGCTAAATTTATGATATTAAAAAATTTAGAAAAATGTGTTGAAAGGGACATAGTTTTATAGATATTAAACCATATTTATAAAGATAGTAATTTAAAATGGACATTAGAAGACTAAACAGTTCAGCAAATCAGAATTGAATGTTCACTAGTCAGTCCAAGCACATTTTTTTGTAATTTAAGAATGAGAAATATGGGATTTCAAATCATTGAAGAAAACAGAGAAATTTTAGATAATGGAGTGTTTAAATAAAAGGTTATTTACAAAGAAAGGCATAGATACTTATGATATATGGATTATTATATTAAAATTCTCTAAATAATCTAACCAATTTACCAATATATTAAAATAATAATCCAACACAAAAAACCCACCAACCTGTTAGAAATATGTTCAAAAGATATAATGTATCCATCTATAAGAAAACGTACATAAGTGTTTCCTACATCCATGCAAACAGCTCAACATACGTTTTCCTTCTTAATCTGCAATCGCAAAAGGCAACACAAAAGAGCGACATACAACTGTTCAGGTGTTCGACTGCCAACGATGAAAAGTGACAATACCACCTACTGTTAGCCACGGTGTGGGGGAACACACTGTCATAAACTGTGTGTGAGAGTGCCATGACTAAGGTTTTGTAGAGGGATATTTGTTACTATCTATTAAAGTTAAAAATCCGCACACTCACTCTTCTGGAAAATTCTGGAAGATGGTTGTAGTGGCATAATGTTGGTTCTTCCAAAATTCCATCATAAAAATAGACATAGAAACCAGAGAGCAAAACCAAAATGTCACAGCTAGTAACTGCAATAAACATGAGAATCTCCATGGACTCTGGAATACAAGCAGAAGGGGATGAATCACCAATAGCTATACAATTGCAATGTATACCATCTATTGGAGAGTTAGGAATAAAGCAAATGGGCATCTGAATGACCTGAAGAGAGGAGAATCCCTAACTTCTAACAGATCTTCACCAGAAAGCACAGCCGCTGAAAGTGAGATTTTCATTTTTGTGCATGACATATCCTAGGTGCATGAGTTCCATGGTGAGTACTGACAGAATAGTTCAGTCTAATTTCTGTAAACATTCAAAACTACCAGTCAAAACTTCCATCTAGGACAAAGTCCCACACTGTGAAGAAATTGGTGGGAACAGAATCCAAGTTGAGTAGGTAGGGATAACACAGGCAAAGAAAAGAGAAGGTACAAATAAAAACAGAGGTGGACCAGGCCAGGAAAGTTAGAAAGGACAAACCCATAGTTATTAACTATAAAAACAAAGAGGAACCCTATGAAGCTAGAAAACATACTCTGACTCATCTCTCCTTTCTAAAAGTTCAGGAAAACTTATTTCACATAGAAGTGGGCTTCAGGTAATGATTGCTTTGAAACTCAAGCAGTATTTGGAAGTAACAAAGAATGTGGAGCAGAAAACCTTCTGTAGACATGAAAAAGACTAGACATGTTCAAAAAAAGATGAAAATTATAATCTAAAATTTTTATTTGAACTCAAAGACATAATGAAAAGATAGACATGAAAGAACAATATATATCAGAATTCTAGAAGTTCAAATAAGGTGATTGAACTTAGAACAAATTGAAAAAAAAAAAAAGGAAAGGCTACTGCATAAAAAACAAGCATAAAAAACAAGCATAAAGAGTATCTGAACTACTAAACTCAGATAATTTCTTCAAAGAAATACAATGAAAAAAGAATTTTTAAGAAAATGGGAAGAAAAGAATAATAAATTTTGAGGGAAAGAATACATAAAATATATGAGGAAATAAGTTTCAGTATATCTCTAATAATATTTTCTGAAGAAAAAAAATACAATGAAATAGAAAAAAAAATACTAAGTTTCAATACATGTATAATGATGTCCACAAACAAAATCAATTCCAAAAAAAGTATACTAAAAGTTATAGTTCAGGAAAACTCTCCTGAAATAAAAACAATAATGAAAAAGTATGCATACTGAAAAACTTGACCCAGAACTACCAACATTGAGGACATATTTTAATAATGCCATAGGACTTTGAAGAAAAATAAAAAAATACTGTGACCATTAAGACAAAAAGACCAAGTTGCTTACGAAGAAATGAAAATCATATTGTCATCATATTTTCAAAAGCAGCACTTTAAGCCAAAAGAAAAAAGGGGCAGCATATGTAGCACATTTTACATACTCAAGAAAAGCAAATGTAAGTCAATTTTTATAGCCAACCTGGCTTTAAAATATAAAAGGCACAAACTTTTTTTTTTAACATCTATGAACTCAGCAACAACTGTTCCTGTGAATCTGGTTTGAGAAATCCACTAGGAAATAAGTCTTGAGTAATGAAAATTACTGGAAATATATTGACAAACATTTTGTGTGTTAATCAACATGATTATCATTGGCTACTAATAGCACGTGAAGGGAGACAGCCAGGCACTATTTGCTTCCCAGTGAAAACAAACATCACCTGTGAAGAGATTTTGCCAAACAATTGGACCTGGGTCCAACTGCTATTGTAGAAATAATGTAGCAAATGGGAGAACCTGGAAATAAACATCACAGTTATGCATAAAGCAAAATCCATATTGTTCTAAATTGCACAGGGCAAACAACATGTTTTTTTTAATAAATTTAAAAAACAGCAAGAAAAAGACTTAAAGAATCCTAATCAGCCTTTTTGATTGAGCTACATGTGCTGCCTGATTCCAACTCACTATAAAAGAATTGGCAATTGAAAATATGAACATTAACCAGATATTTGAGGATTTTAAAAGAATTTTTTTTTTAATTTTAAGAGATACAAATGCTATCACAGTTATGTTTAAATGAAAACATTTGATGTAACTTTAGACATTCAAATATGTATGGATAAAATGACATTTACTGCACAAAAATTTAGTTAATAAAAAAATATTTTCTTCAAAATAAAAAGGGTAGGAGATGGTAGGGGTATAGAGAAGACAATTTGGACAATTGTTGATAATGGTTGAAGGTGACTGAGGTTTTATATTTATCTGTGCATTTTAGGATACATTTAAAACATTTCATAACAAGTTCCAAATGCACACACCTTTGACTCGGCAATTTTACTTCTAGGAGTTTATTTACAAATACACTAACATAAGTATAAAAAAATATATGAAAAATAATACCATAAAATTAGAATTAACTATATTGGAAGTTGAACCTGCTTGAAAAATATACTGTTATAAAAATGATGGATTTAGTGAACAAACTGAACTAACAAGCAATATAGAGACAGACTCATAGACAGAGAGCAGGATGACAGCTAAGGGGGGAGTACGGGATAGAGATATTGAGCAAAAAGGAAAAGGGACTCATGGACACGGACAACAGTGTGGTGATTACAAGGTGGGGCAGTATAACGGAATAAATAGTCATGGAAAATAAGACAATAAAAATGATATTAAAAATAAAATAAAAATGATAGAAATATTTATATAATGAAGGAAGCTATCCATGGACTTGTAAAATATATTTGCATAAAAGTATTTTTGTAAGTAACATCAAATCTGTAATAAAAATGTAGTTTAGGAAAAATATATAATTATAAAATGTGTGTATATAAATACGTGTAATGAAAGATATGTGTGTGCATAAGTATATACACAATCACAAATATACATTAGCATATCCCTAGAAAGTGTTTAGAAGAATATGCACCAAATTGGTAGCAGTAGCAAATTTTACAAAATGATATTTAAAATGTTTTATTTAAATATTTAAATAGTTTATCCATTCCTGTCTTCATTCATTTAACAAATATTTATTTAGTACCTACCATATGTTATGTATTATTCCAGGTCCTGGGAATAGTACATGAATGAGTAACACAGGTATAAATTGCTAACCTCATAGAAATATAACCTGGAGAGACAGATAATATGTCAGGTAAATAAATTAAAATTAATATGTCATGAGAAAAATTAAACAATGAGTTAGGAGGAGATTCCTGGATTTTTAGATAGGTTGGCCATCAGAAGAATCCCTGAGGAAATGTGGGGGAAGCAGCTGGACATTGTCTTGGAAGGAGCCCTGCAGCAGAGGGAACAGCAACTGCAAGGTCCTCTAGCGGGAGCTCATCTACTCTGAGGACTAGCACCGAGAACAGTGTGGCTGGGAGGAGAGAAGGAGGGGGAGAGTAGAAGAAACAAATTCAGAGTGAAGAGGGGCATCCGATCATGTCTTGGGACTCACTTTTTACAATGAGTAAGATGGAAGAGGCCATTACACGGTTTTTGTAATACTAGCTTTGGGGGTTGTTTTCATGTAGTTGTTTTGTTGCAGTCTTTAAGTGGGTATTGTTTTCATATGAACATACTTATAAAAATATGTCTACAGGTGTCTTCATTTAACTTGGATGTCTGTCCATTTCCCAAAAAAGAAAGTACTAGC
>PVJI01030031.1:0-14635 GCA_004026765.1 Micronycteris hirsuta | reverse complement strand
CCTGGGGCTGTCTTGATTTTAGCACTGAAGTTCCTTGTCATAGGACACTGTTCGGTCCTGTGCAAACTAGGATGGGCGGTCACCCTGGGGAGCTTACATTTCCGCATGGGGAAGACAGATAAGTAAATATCAGAGGATGGCAGGTATTTTGGTGTTGAAAAAGCTGTCTTGGAGCTCTTCCAATTTGCTTACAGTGAGAATAATCCTCCTGCAGCACTGAGGGCCTCCTTTAAGTTCTGATTGGCTGTCAGTGACGGAAGGGTGCCCTGAGCATTCTGGCCGCCCCAGGGGTCATTGGCCAGCTCTATGTTCTGCTGAGTCAGCAGTGGGACCTAATTTTGTTAATTAAGAGTAGATGGTGAGCTGTCCTCGTATTTTGATTAACCTAATGGCCTTCCCAGCACGACTCGGATTCAGCCATAGACATCACTGCAACTTTTAATGAAATGATTTGAAGGGCCATTAGGAGGCATTTCCCATCATGTGGCTGCTCATCGGCTCGGAGAACCACTTGGCAGCTGAGCAGGCCGCAGTCATGCCTCCAACAAACACCTGGTTTTGGGTTTTGAGGCGTGACTCTTACTCTTTTAGTATGCTTGAGAGATTGATGGCTGTTTCAGCTCTAACCCGATTTACTCTGCCTTGGAAGAGTAGCCAGGAGACTGTGCATTATAGGCTCAGAGCCTGTAGAGATGTTGCCGTGTCCTGTCCGTGTCCCCCTTGTCCCAGCACAGGGCTCTCCTTGCCAGTCTGCGCGTGGCTAGAAGTGCGGGGGAGGGGGGGTGTTATGAGTTAAATTGTGTTCCTTCCAAAAGACAGTGACGTCCTAACCCCTGTAAGCAACTTGCACATGAATTTCTTTCTCAGAGTCTGCTTCTGAGACAAGTCACACGTATATGTGTGTGTGCATGTGTGTGTACCGTGTAGTGGAAAGACCTCTGATCACAACCTCTGGTGTGCAGGAAAGGCTACTTCTTGCCCGTATTGCGTCCTCAGCTCGTAGGCTGGTGGACTGTCAGCTTTGTCCGTGGGGTCCCGGCTGGCCCTTCTCCATAGGTTGTGTCTAGGTTCTAACGGGGCTGCTGTGACTCCAGGCCTTGTGGGTCCCGGCTGTGTGCCACCACCTTTCCCGGCTGCGGGGCCCTTGTTTCTCTCTAGTCCTTAGTTTTCGGTTTATTCGGGTTAACGTGGCGTGGCATCTTTCTGGCCCAGCTCTGACTGGGCTCCTGCAGGGGTATCCTCAGGTGTTTTGCCACCACATCCGGTGGCCTGAGGGACACCACAGCTCTCTGCAGGCATCCCCACCTGAGCTCCTTTCAGGAGCAGAGCATACTGCTCCTGTGTGCAGGTTGGCGTTGTCCTTCCTTTGGATAGAGCTGCCCCAGGGCTGCAGGGCGGCCGTGGCCTCAGGGCAGTGTGTGCTGTGCAGGTTCCTCCACAGTCCACTCCCACGCCCCTGCTGCTCTCCCTCCTGTGGCCCTGGTTCTCAAATTAAGTTTGAGAACCCAGGTCCCACTGTCTGTAAATATGGACACAGCTGTAGACACAGGTAGATGTGCAGTTAAACCTTGAACAACGTGGGGATTAGGGCACTGACACTCCGCATGTCGAAAATCCACATGTAGCTTTTGACCCCCCTGAACTTAACTACTAAGAGCCTGCTGTTGGCCGGAAGGCTTACCAATAACATAAATAGTTGATTAATATATATTTTATATGCTATGTGTATTATGTACATTATTTTTAGATAAAGAAAGTAAGCTAGAGAAAAACGTTAAAAAATCATAAGAAACAGAAAATACATTTACAGTACTTACTGAACAAACTCTGTGGGTAAGTGGACCTGCGCAGCCCAAGCCCACGTTGTCCAAGGTCACTGTAGCTGCAGACAGGTGTAGATGCAGATACTGCGGTCAGCTGTGGCTATAGATTTGACATGGACACAAGATACACATAGATGTAGATAAAGACACAGATGCAGATGTAGGTACAGATGCAGGTATAGATATAACCTACAGATGTTAGGTTGTACCTATATCTACAAGTATAAGTAGATATAGATAGTGTATTTTAAAATACACATGTCAATGTGCAGTGTGGTTTGATGGCTGTGCTCTCACTTGATGTTAGCCTTGGGGGTTTTCTGAAACAAGGACATCAATACCCACCTCATTCATTTTAA
Source organism: Micronycteris hirsuta (assembly GCA_004026765.1). Classification (NCBI taxonomy): domain Eukaryota; kingdom Metazoa; phylum Chordata; class Mammalia; order Chiroptera; family Phyllostomidae; genus Micronycteris; species Micronycteris hirsuta. The sequence continues at coordinate 12,453 of PVJI01030031.1, read as the reverse complement.
CCAGTCCCCTGTTAATTGGCAATGAAGTTGGCCCTGTTTCTTTTGCTCTTTTCCACATACTGCTGCAACAAACACACTTGAACAGACACTTAGGTCTTTATTATGTATTTATGCAAGTGTTTCTGTGGGACGGCTTCCTGGAAGGTGCAGTCTTGAGTTCAAATGTAAACAGATTTTGGATTTGGGGAGATACTGTCAAACTGCCCTCCAAAAATGTTGAATCAATTTATACTCCCAGGATAATTTAATTAGAAGATTAACAAGGACTTAACCTCATTTTGCACTTTAAGCTGATGATGTGGGACAGATACGTGACATGTAAATAGATTATTAAGGAGCAAGCTCGTCTGTACCAGTTTCTACTAGGCAATGCTTTGTTTATTGTTTTCGTGTATGCACTTGAAAAAGAAAACAAGCTGAGTTTCTTTAATGTTTTATGATTTAAAATCCCTCTGATAGACACAAGGCTTTCCATCGTGGTCATGAAAAACACATCCCGGGTAACTGCCGGTCCCCGAGGACTGAGAGACATGCCCCGTGGTCCGTGCAGCCCTGCAGCTTGAAGCAGAGCTGCCCCGACCGAGTGGGGTACCAATCACTTCCTGTGGCGTGACTCTTGAAATGGCTTGATTTGCACGGATAGCTGACTGATACAGAGCTTCTGTTCCGTGCTCTCGTCACCCATCTGTATTTACCCACAACCACATTTACTAAGAAAGGTGATTTACTTCTCTAAAATCTTCACCAGGCTGTATGTTCGGAGTGGACAGAAATTATAATTATCATGTGTGCTTCCCCTAAATTCTACCTGGAACCTGGCGGGAGCTCATCAAGTACTGATTGCATGGCAGGTGAATGAATAAAAGAAACAATCAATGAGCGTGGGTTGCCCCAGTTCCTGGGCTGCCCTTGGATCTTCCGAATGACATTTTCTTTCTTTTTGAAAAATTACTCTCTTTTGGCCTAAGTCAATCTTTATTATCTGTCAAGAATCAAACATGTGAAAACCCAAATCTTAATGAATACATACAAGTTCAGTGTTTTGTTTACTAAGCTCTTCCTCTTGCCTTTGGTTTATTTCATATTTGCAACAGTCTTGTGAAGCATCACTTCTTCCCCTTTATTGTGAGGACCCGAGGATGAGAGGGGCCAGTGACTTGCTGTTGTCTCCTCAACTAGCCGGTGGCTTGGAGGAGGCTTGCATCTTTGTCTCTAGCTCCTGGTCCAGGGTCTTCCTGGAGCCGCCTCCCTCCCATGGGTCCTGCCCCTAACTGCGATGATCTGGGGTCCTTCTTTGGGAAGGCATATGCTGTGTTTGAGTCTGGTCCGCTTTCCAAGAATGTGTCTTTGCTCCCTGAGGTGCAGGAGAATAGAGTGGTACTTTTTTGTTATAGCTAGGAAAACATTAATGAAAAATGAACCATCGGTGAAATTGATTTCAAAGATTTATGCATTCTCTGTGACTAATGAGCCTACACCTGTTCATCTGACGCCCTTTAACAGCTCCCCCTCCCCCCACCTTTTTAAAATTCTCCTCCTTCCCTAAAGGCACCTGGTTGGTGCGTTGAGCAGTTAAATAAATGTACAGTGGAAGAGAGACACAGCTTGTTAACTAAAAATGTTGTGATGCCACTTAACAGTTATGAAGAGAAGTGCCAGGCTGAGCAAAAAGAGTTACTGTTGAGGAGACACTGGTTGGATTTGTAGGTGCGGAGCAGAGGGGCCGGTGTCAGGGGACAGCTCCCTCTGCCTGTCGTCCTCTCTGTCCTCTCATCCCTCGGCCCCAGGATGGACACCCTTGCTGGATGAATGCACAGTGTGAGGGTCACCTTTCCTCCTCCCTCCCTTCCCCCCTCCTCCCACTGTCATTGGCTTCAGCACATTTCTCTCCATGCCACTCACCCCAGATCTTGTCATGGTTTCCTTGCGTACTTTGAGGGATGGACGTCTCCAAAGATTGACTCAATGGGCCCTTTCTGGTTGGAAGCTTTCAGAGGTTGGAAGCTTGCCCATTGGACTTTGTAAAAAGCCACAGAGAAATCCAGAATTTGGATCTTTGACAACTGGGCTTCTTTGGATATGACCGCCATTTACTGATCAGCCTCATGTTGGCCTGCTTCACCCTCAGTCACCTTCTTTCAGCCACAAGAAAGTATTTCTAGATTGAGAATGTACTAGGGTCTATCTCATCTTCTAGTCTTTGTATTACCCTTTTAGCCCGAGGCATATGACCAATCCCCTCTTTAAAAAAAAAAAAACACTTTAAAAATTGAAGTGTGGCCCGGCTGGTGTAACTCAGTGGATTGAGCGCGGGCTGGGAACCAGAGGGTCCCGGTTCGATTCCCAGTTGGGGCACATGCCTGGGTTGCGGGCCAGGTCCCCAATGAGGGCCATGTGAGAGGCAACCATACATTTCTCTTTCTCCCTCCCTTCTCCTCTCTCTGAAAATAAATAAATAAAATCTTAAAAAAAATAAATAAAAATTGAAGTGTAACGTACATGCCCTGTGTGTAAAGAGTACACATCTTAGTGTAAAGCTTGGTGAATGTTAAATACGTATACACCTGTGTAACCACCACCAAGTACAGGATGTGGATTATTTCTAGTTACCCCAGAAAGTTCTCTCAAGTTCCTTCTCAGCCAATACCCTTTACCCTGGAAAGAACCACTATTCCAACTCCTATCAGTTTTTCTTCTAGTTTTTCTTGTGTGTGACCTTCACAGAAATGGAATCATACAACATCTGCTCTCCAGGACTTCAGTGTCACTCATCATTGTATCTGTGAAATCAACCCATGCCATCTATGTTTGTTTTACTGCTGCATGGTGCTCCATTGTCCACATTTATTTATCATTTTCCTGTTGATGGATATTTACAGTTTTTCCAGTTTGGGGCTAGAGCCAATAAAGCTACTATAAACGTTCTTGTGGATTTCTTCTGTGGGATTAAATGGATGCATTTCTATAGGATATTAACCCAGGGGTCGAATTTACAGGTTATAGGGTAGGTCTGTGTTTAACCTTGTAAGAAATTTATAGGCAGTTTTCCAAAGTGCCTGTATCAATTTAGATCCCCACCAGCAGTGTATGAGAATTCTAGTTGCTCCACATTTTTGTCAACACATGGAATTCTTTAGTCTTTTAAATTCTCGCCATTCTGTTGGGAGGATAGTAATCCTTCCTCCTTTTACTGGCTTATTTATTATTCATCTTTCAGAGGTCAGCTCAGAATTCTTCTGTATTAGTCAGCTTGGGCTGCTATAACAAAATACCATCGACTGGGTGGCTCAAACCACAGCCACTTATTTTTTTAGAGTTCTAGAGGCTGGAATTCTGAGATCAGAGCCAGCATGGTCTGAGCTGAGCCCTCCTCTTAGCTTGCAGATGACTACCTTCTTGCTGTGTGCTCACATGGCCTTTCCTTGGAGCAGGAGCATGAAAAGAGATTCTTCTCTACCTCCTTCTCTCCTTCCCTCTTATAAAGACACTAATCCTGTTACAGGGTCTCAACCCTCATGACCTAATTTAAACCTAATTACCTCCCAAAGGCTCCACCTCCAAATACCATCACATTGTGGATAATGCTTCAACATGAATTTTGGCAGGGACACAGAATTGCAGTGAGTAACAGCTTCCCTGACCCCTTAGCTTGTGCAATTCCCCAATACCCCCCCATCACAGCTCTGATTGTGCTGAAATATTTTTGCTTATGGAAATCCACCAGGGCAGGGGCTATGGTTTGTCATTAACACGGAGCCTGGTACATAATGGGTGTTTGGTAGCCTACTGATACCTGTGCATATTCTCTGCCATCTGGCCTATGACAGTGACAGACATGTCCATACCCCTATCTAAGTTCTTTGACTCCAGGTCTCCTTTCTTATCCACTCAGAGCATTTATTTTTTCTATAGCTATTCCTTTCACCCTACATCAATGAATTTCTCTTCTCTCCCAGATCATTTTCATCAGCATCATGCTATAATACAGTTCACCCAAAAGAACATAAATGGTTCTACCCCTACTCTAATTTCTATGACTCCACATCCATTTTCAGCTGAAATCCCATTTCCTGTTCTTTTCTCCTAGCATGTCTTCTCAAAAGAAATGCTTATATTCATTGTCATTACTTCCTCACCTCTTTTCCTCTCTGTAACCCACTCCAGTCAAGCTTTGACCTTTCTGAAATGGGCCTCCATCTTGCTAAAGACAGTGGTCAATTTCCTGGCCTCATCTTACTGGGACAGCAGCCCGTGACACTTTGGTCCTCCTCCTTGTCTAGACACAGCTTTTTCTCTAGGCCTCTAAGGCACTACATTCTCCTGGTTTTCTGCCTCCAGTATGGCCACTTTTCCTCGATCTCATTTTTGCTGACTCTTCTCTCTTATCAGATCTCTAAATATGGGCATTTCCCAGACCCTGTACTTAGCCCTCTAGTTACATCTTCTCTCTTCATCACCTCACCCTGCCCCATGTCTTTAAATCCCATCTACACACCCATGACTCCTAAATTTGAACCCCAATTGAATTCAACCACTTCCTCTATTTCAAAGTCTAATCAGCACCTCAAATTCAAAATGGTCCAAACAGGATTTTAGATTCCCTGTCTTGTCCCACTCTCTTACCCTATGAGCCATGCCTGTATCCGAAAAAGATGATACTCATGAAGCTGCATAGATCCCAAACATTGAAGTCATCCTTGATTTCCCTCTCTTCTCATTGAAAACTGGTTCATTAGCAAGTCCTTTTGGGTCTTCCTATAGCAAAATATACCTGAGTTGCCACTACCCTATGGCACCGCCTTTACCACAACCACAAGGAGGCCAGGTGATGATGGAGGCAGAGATCAAAGTGGTGCAGCTTCAGGCCAAGGAACGCCAAGAACTGCTGATGACCAAGGCAAACGAGGAGAAAGCATGGAAGGATTCACCCCTAGAGCCTTCAGAGGGAAGATGGACCTGCTGACAGTTTGATGTTGGACTTCTAGCCTCCAGGTGAGACAATAAGTTTCTGTTATTTTAAGCTACTCATTTTGCACAATTTCCAATCACTGCTCCACCACAGACTAGCTGTACTGTGGGGAAGGTACTCAACTTTTTTGTGCCTTATATTCTTCATCTGTAAAATGGGATGATGATGATGACAACAGGACCTGTCTCACAGGGTTGTTGTGAGGCTAAAATAAGCTAACGTGTGCCCGGCACATAGTAAGACTGTGTATGTTTCTGCTACTGCTGTTTAGCTTTGGAATAACACAGACACACCATCAACCCCAGATCCAAAATTTATTAACTGTATGACCTTGGACAAGTCCCAGAACTTCAGTTTCCTTTTCTGAAAAGAGAGAATAATCATATAATCTTATAGGGTTGCAGTAGCAATGAAAACAGATTAACATGATAAAGAAGGCATGGTGGGTACTCAAGAAATATTACTCCTTTCCAAACACATGAGTGGGCTGAATTCTAAAAATGTATTTGAAGGCACATGTTTGGAACTAGAAATGCCTTTTTCAATAGAAACCAGGCTTGAGTGGACTGGTAGTGTCCCAAGATAGCCCATTACATTCTATTTTTAAGGTTGAGAACATTTTCATTGTGAAATATTTCAAATTTTCAGAAAAGTACAGGAAATAATATGACACCCGCGCACTCACCCTCTGAAGTTAACAGAGGTTAACATTTTGTCATATTTGCTTCCTTTGCAAGAGGAGGGAACTATTGCAGTTACAGCTAAGACAAAGCTATTTAATTAAGAATGCAGTTGAATACTGGCTCTGAGGAGAGGTCCTGTGGGGGCACTGGGGACACCGACATGAATAAGCAAGTTCCTGGCTTTTGCAGGCTTAGAGACCAGTGGGGAGATGTCCCCATGAACAGGTACTTGTCCCACACGGGACGAATGCCATCGCAATGGAATGCGTAAGAGCAGTGGTGACGGTGAGGAACGTGGGCAGTCAGAGCAGGTTTTGTGAAGGAAGCGGCATCTGAGTTGCACTTTGAAAAATTAAGTAGAATTTTGTTGAGTGGATTAAGGGACAAATAGGCTTTCCAGGTGGAGGGCACAGCATATGGGAAGGCAGGGAAAGGGTGCATGAACTGGGGTTATGATGTTCAGATTCCGATGTGCAACTTCTGCCTGACGGTTTGAGATGTGAGATGTTGTTATCTGGTTTCTATGGCTTCTGTAACAAATTACCACAAACCCAGTAGTTTAAAACAGCTGAAATATATTGTCTCACAGTTCTGGAGGGTAGAAGTCAAAGTGTCGGAAGGGACATCCTCCCTCTGCAAGCTCTAGGGAGAATCCTCCTTTGCTTTTTCCGAGCTTCTGATGGTGACCAGCAATCCTTGGTGTTCCTGCTTGTAGGTGCATCATTCCAACCCCTGCCTCCACTATCTCCAGGCCCCTTTCCCCTGTGTGTCGTTGTATCTCTTCTCTTCTGATGAGGACATCAGTCACAATAGGTTAAGAACCCACCACACTCTGTATGACCTCATCTTACTTTAATGAATTACATATGCAACAACTCTAGGAGATCAAGCATTTTTCCCCAGGTTGTCCCTCTCCATGCTGTGGGTACATAGGAACACTTGTATATGCACATGTATACATGGATGTAAATGTGTACTTTATAAGTTTGGCTTCTGCTCTGCTCTAAATGCCACCATTCTAGTTTGTAGGCACAGGGAGACATCTATTGTCCTCCTAAGTTTCAAGAGTATGAATTCTTGCTTTGATTTTGCATTGATTTTTTTTAAAAAAGAAATTCCCTCTGTGGATTTTGCCATGTCAAGGAACCTAATGGATTATTGGATGTTTTGGGGAGCCAGCCCAGTTAATCCAGTATTTCCTGGGCATCTGCTGGGGGCCACAGGAATAAGCAGTGACTGGGTCCTTTGTGCCATTTTTAGGTGGCCGTTTGATGAGTATACCAGGTGTCAGAAAGACCTAATTCACAAAAATGGGCTTGAGATATGACCTGAGAGTAAATGAGGGCCAAGTATGCGTGGATGCCTTATGAGCATGTGTGGGTCTGGGAAAGAACACATAAAAAGATGAATTTTGGGGTGTTGAATCAAGCAACCGGAGCTGCCAGAGCCTGAGGACTGCCTCGGGAAAGCAGAGCGCTGATGGTAAGGCAGTCGCTACCCTCGCATTTGCACAGGACTTTGCAGTTCACAGAGACATCGGTTTTGCTCGTGCCACTCCCTCGAGCCCTGCAGCATCTCTGCGCTGTTGGCAGAGGCATGATTCTGTGGTTCACTCCAGGAACAAGAACGCCAAGACCAAGGGAGGCTGTTTACCTTGTAGAATGTTAGGACTTCTCTAAGTGATTATATGGGGCATTTGTACCAGAGCCAAGATTAAGCCCACGGCTCCTCCTCCCCATGCCCTGATTGTGGGCCCTTCTTCCCATCTGGGAGGAGGGGTTGGCTGTGGTTCTCAGGCTGGGTTCATAGGAAGAACCTCTCCTCGTCACTGAATCAGGGCTCCATGAGCAGGCGGGATGGGCGATTTCCCCGTGGGGGCTTCACACCTCAGATGCCTCTTTTCTGCCAGTCAGTACTCCTACGAGACCATTCATTTTTTTCTCACTACCTCCAATTTTTTCTTCCACACCTCCTCACACCCGTTACTGCCATTGTTCCTTAGTGGGGATCTGGGGCATTACCAACCCCAACCCCACCACTTCACATTCATTGTAAACTTTACCACACTGCCAACAGGAAGAGACTGACTTCTCTTCTGTAGATGGGGAGATGGAGGCATGGCTAGAAGATGCTCCTCCAAAGTCGCTCTCCTGCATTAGAACTAGTTTTGGGGAGGCAGGGTGAGCTGGTTTAGGAGTGGCTAGTTGGAATAATTTCAGTGGGCTCAGGGACACGGGGGCTGCCCCTGGTTGTCCTGTACCTGGCCCTGGGGTGATTCGGGCGAGGGGATAAATGGCCAGAGGGAGTGTAAAAGCTTGATAAAGGAGGTGGTTGGGGTGGGTTCCGATTGGTTGGTTTGCACAGGAAATGTGTGCTCTCAGGTGAGTCGTCTGCCACCCACTGAACTCAGTTAACCCTGGGAGGGGCAGTCATTCCTTGGCCAGCAAGGATCCAAGGTTTCAAAGCATTGAAAACATAGAATGAAAAAACACACAATTAATATAGAACCCAATTCTTTTCAGTACAAAACCACATTTCCGACCTCACCCATCCATCCTTGTCAGAGACGAGGAGCCACTTCCTTGAGACCTAGAAGAAGCACCCCTATTTTTTTTGTCTATGAAAAATTATTTCCTCTTTCTGGAGTGTGTGTACCTTTCTCTTTCTGCATCATTCTCTTCTTGCAATTGCTTTCTAGATGTTACCCAACTCGGTAACACTCTCTCTGTTGGGCTGGGTCTGGGTAAATGTCAAGTCTCTGATTAAAAAACATAATACGCTGGCTGAATGCACCATAACAGTAGTAATGAACAGACAGAAAGATATTAAAGCCCTTCAGTTCTTTGCTGCATCTCTCTCTTTTCTAGGGCTGGAGCTGAGGCTGGAAATACTGCAATATTAACTCTTTCAGGTCTGCAGTCAGCAGGACTCTAGAAATCAGATCGGGGACTTCCTTTGCCAGGCACTCAGAGATAAGCCCCAGAGACTTTGTCTGTCCTACTGTGGGTCCTTGGGGACTTTTTTATTCCCACCCAGGTTTGTCTGAGCAGCAGAGAGAGGGCAGAGAGAACTATAACAGAAACTATAGGCCGTGTTAGGAGCATCAGCACTTTTACATCTATGCTGTTCTATGTCTGTGAGTTGGGTAGTAATAATGAGAATAATAGTTTACATTTATGGAGCTCTTATGTGCCAGGCTATGTGCTGAGCACTTTCTGTGCATCATTTATTTAATTCTCATAGCGACTCTATGTAGTAGGCATGGCTATTGTCTCCATTGTATAGAGGTGGAAACCAAGGTGTAGCAAGATCCTATGGTGCACAGGAGCATCTCCACCGCACAGAATGATCTGACCCAAATGTTGACAAACCCTGCATTAGGGTCACGTGCTTAGAGCCGAGCCAGGACCTGAGTTCTGAATTCCAGATGCATCGCAGTGCTCATCCCACCACTCCAAGCAAAGGCGGTCGGTAAGTTGTTAGCCTCTGTGCCAGCGCAGGCTATTGGCTCTCCATGAGAGGGTGTTCCCTGTGCCTCTGCTGGTGGTGATGATGATGGTGGTGATGATGATGATGGTAACAATCACTTGAAGATTCTTCCTGGAGGTTAGGGAGGAGAGGGCCAGGGGAAGGGGTGTAAAATGCAGAGTGCTTGACCAAGAAAAAGCACAGCCCTTTGGCCATTCCTCATGAGCTTTCCCCATGTGTAATCTGTGTCCTCTTCTCTGTGATCTTCCTCACCCATATGCAGACGTCACCTTTTCCTCTGGCTCAGGACTTTGTAATATGTCTTAAGCCAGTGGCACCTGGTGGTCATTGAGTCTCTTGCACATGTGCTCTTGTGCAAGCGGCACGGGGTTATGGGCAGGAAAGCAGCATGTGCTCGGCCGGTTAAATTTTCCACCACATTAATATTAATAGTAGACAGTTGGCTGTGAGTGCAGCTGTGGGAGCTACCCAGGAACAAAGGCTGATCGCAGTTCAGAGAGCTGGGGCAGTGGGGGCGGGGCAAGAATCTTGGAGGGGACTTTACTTTCTTACTCTAGGCTTCAATTTAATCCTCTGTAAAATGAAGGATTAGAATCAGTAATTCCAAAGACACTCTCCTGTCCCCTGCCTGTTCTGCACTGACATTTCACATCAGTCTGCTGCCCTGCCCCCATCATCCAGGTTTTGGGTTGAGTAATCATTAGAATGTACCTTGGCCCCTTCTAGCGACAAGGAAGTTGCCACCTTACAGGACACCCGTTCTCTTCTTGCACAGCTGCGAGCTTTGCTGTTGATGATGGTGACAGTAACAGCACCCTTTACAGCATGCCCACCACTTTGTCGGTGTTCTTGCCCCTGGCTACACAACAACACATTGTGGGCGCTGTAATGGATCCCATTTTACAGATAATGAAGACAGGCTGAGAAAGGTCCTGGAACCTACCCATGATTGCCCTATAAGGAAATAGCAGAGCCAGGACCTTAACCCCAGCTTGTTGGACTAAAGCCCTGGTGTTTATTTAAGTGAGTTAACTGCAGGACACAGGTACCCACGTAGGTAACCAATGGAGGTTACGGTAGGTCCCAGAATCCTTGGAGAACGACGTTGTCTTTGGTGGGTGGCAGCAGGCGGGCTGAGTAGGCAGGTCTTACTGCAAAACTACTGAGTAACTCTGATCGAGCACCTACCTGCTACGGACCAGGCACCATGCTAAGCACTCTGTGGCCTTAAATTTTATTTAATTTCCTGAACCTCATCATGAGCAGGTACCATTATTTATACCCTTGTCGGCTTCCTATGGCTGTGGTGAACAAAAGCGACAAACTCATGGCTTAAATCAGCACAAACTTCCCTGGCTGGTGTTGCTCAGTGGATTGAGCACCAGCCTGTGAACCAAAGGGCCACCGGTTTGATTCTCAGTAAGGGCACAGGCCTGGTTGCTGGCCAGTGAGGGATGCACAAGGGGCAACCACACATTGATGTTTCTCTCCCTCTCTTTCCCCCTCTCTTCCCCTGTCTTTAAAAATACATAAATAAAATCTTTTGAAAAAAACAACACAAATTTATTATCTAATAATATTGGAGGTTGGAATTCTGAAATGGTCTCACTGGGCTGAAATTGAGGTGTTGACAGGCCTGTGTTCCTCCTGGAGGCTCCAGGGGAGGATCTGTGTCTTGGCCATTGCAGCTTCCGGAAGCTGCCTGCATTCCTTGGCTCACCGCCCCGCCTCCATCTTCAAAGCCAGCAGTGTCGCATCTTCAAGTCTCTCTCCTCTCTGACCTCTGCTTCTTCCTCCTCTGACTCTGACCCTCTTGCCTCCCCCTTACAAAGACCCTTGGGATTCACCAGCCATGTGGATAATCCAGGATAATCTCTGCATCTCAAAATCCTTAATTTATTCACATTTGCAAAGTCTCTTTTGCCATATAAGGTAATATATCTTTAGGGTCCATTATTCTGTCTACCACACCCATTTTACAGGTCAGAAGACCCAGACCCAGAGAGGTTAGGTGACTTGTTCAGAGCTGCACAGCTTGTAGGTGGAGATTACAGGGGCTGGGGTTCAGATCCAGTCAGTCTCACAACCACTAACTATGTCACCTCACTCCCAGGAAAGCTGTGTTCACGGAGCAATACCTTTCTTTAATCTGGAAGTTGGATGAGAACAAAGTAGGTAATTCTGAATGGACACTCTCATACTTGGATATAATGATGGGACCCCAGGGCCATTCATTCAATTAATTTAGAATGTATGTACCGAGGCTAGAGCTTTGTATGACAGATGAATATGTTGGTGAGCAAAATAGACAAAGATCCCTGCCACTGTGGAGTTTACAGTCTAGAGAGGGGACACCAGGCCATTAACCAAATAAATAAGCAGATCATCTAGTAAGGCAGAAGGTGATGGTTTCTGGGGTAAGTGCCTGGGGAATGGGGTGAGTTCTCCTGACCGGTGGGCTCTGTTAGAAGCCTGGGGTGGGCTATGCCCTCAGAAGTCCCCCAGCTGCCAGGCAGAGAACTGTGACCATTGCTACATCTTGGCTGTCATGAGCCAGGTGGCTCTAGAGGGAGTGGGTAACTCTGACAGGGGCTCAAGACAGACGTGCCCATTTGTTTGGGGAGAGCTGGAAACTGCCAGGCTGTATAGCTGTCAGCAGCTGCCACTGCACAGAGCAGCTTTGCTGAGGCCACTCTTTCTGGGAAAAGGAGAAAAATGGTGACACTTCCAATAGCTGCCTCTCCCTCTTCACAGAGGCAAGTGCTGGATACCCAGAAGCTACTAGAAGACTAGCACTTTATGACTTTGACTTCGCAAATGACAAGAGAGATAGGTACAAAGCAGATATACTCTCTGGGTTGTGGACACATTAGGTCTGACCTCACACAAAAATGCCTTGCTTTTTCTAAAAGGACCCTTTGGAAACTTTTGGGCTTTGGAGTCAGAGAGATCAGAGTTTGAATCCTGGCTCTGCCATGGGTGCTGAGCAGCTTTCTTATCCCCTCTGAGCCTCAGTCTCCTCGACAGTGCAGGGAAGAGACTACCATGCTTCACAGGGTGTGTGGGGGGCTAGGTGGGGTGGTGGCCTTGGGAGCTTTCTGAGGTGGCTCTTAAGCTGAGCCTGCAGGAAAAGGAGGAGCCAGCTAGGGGAAACCTGAGGAAGGGCGGGGTATTTTACAGTGAAGAATCTTGCCAGCAAGAACCACTCAGGGGCCCTAGCTAGTGTGATTCAGTGGATTGAGTGCCAGCCTGTGAATCAAAGGGTTGCCAGTTCGATTCCCAGTCAGGGCACAAGCCTGGGTTGCAGGCCAG
>PVJI01030030.1:0-14648 GCA_004026765.1 Micronycteris hirsuta | reverse complement strand
TTTTCACGAAGATGGCGCCCAAAGCGAAGAAGGAAGCCCCTGCCCCTCCCAAAGCCGAAGCCAAGGCAAAGGCTTTGAAGGCAAAGAAAGCAGTGGTAAAAGGCGTCCACAGCCACAAAAAGAAGAAGATCCGCACATCACCCACCTTCAGGAGGCCTAAGACACTGCGGCTCCGAAGGCAGCCTAAATATCCTCGGAAGAGCGCCCCCAGGAGAAACAAGCCTGACCACTATGCCATCATCAAGTTCCCCCTGACTACCGAGTCAGCCATGAAGAAGTTAGAAGACAACAATACACTTGTGTTCATTGTGGATGTCAAGGCCAACAAGCACCAGATCAAACAGGCTGTGAAGAAGCTGTATGATATTGATGTGGCCAAGGTCAACACCCTGATCAGGCCTGATGGGGAGAAGAAGGCCTATGTTCGACTGGCTCCAGACTATGATGCTTTGGATGTTGCCAACAAAATTGGGATCATCTAAACTGAGTCCAGCTGGCTAATTCTAAATATAAAAATTTTATACTAAAAAAAAAAAAATTTTCTTACTTGTATTTTAAAGAAGGCTGATTTCATCTGTCTCGAATTGTATGAAATGTTGTCAATTTATATTAATAGAAATAATTACAATTCAAACAATATTGACTATTTAAGTAATTACAAATAATTGAAAATAATAATGAGGCATTAAAATGATTCCTCGTTAAGGAGTCAACTAAGTTTTCAAAATGCTTCACAAAAAAGATCCTATTTCTATGAAACAGACTTTTTCCACTAAATATTCATTTGAATTTTAAATTATATTACAACTAAGAAATGTTTTTTAATAAATGTTAAAAATTTTAGAATATTCTTATACATTTAAAAATGTTTTCAGCCTTGGCTGGTGTAGCTCAGTGGATTTAGTGCGGGCTGGGAACCAAAGGGTCCCGGTTCGATTCCTAGTCAGGGCACATGCCTGAGTTGCAGGCCAGGTCCCCAGTGAGGGCCATGTGAGAGACAATCATACATTGCTGTTTCTTTCCCTCTCTTTCTCCCTCCCTTCCCCTCTCTCTAAAATTAAATAAATAAAATCTTTTAAAAATAAATAAAATCTTAAAAAAATATTTTCACATACAATTCTACTGTTATTAGAATGTCAAATGATTATAAAATATAAAAAATGCATAAATTATTTTTAGGATATATCAGATATTTTTGAGCAAATGACAAGCAACTTACATGTGCTACTGATAGTTCTGGCACTCAGATGCTATATTAATCATGTTTATACCTCTATATATTTTGGTGAGGGTCTAATATTCAGGGGACCTAGTTCAACTTGAAGCTTCTCCGCAACCATGGGCATCAGCTGTTACCTTGATTTTATTAAAAAAGAAAACAGAGGGTTTCTTGCAGAGGAGACTGTTTTATAATAGCTATAATGACCTAGCACGTTTCCATTGAATTAAAAAAAAACAGAAACTTCGTAGGTGGGAGGAGTACAGACTAACTAGAAAATTCTTAAAGCCAACTAGATGGAAGTGAGAATGCCCCATCGTCCTTTGTAATAGAGGAGCTGAGCTGTAGAGACCCCAGTAACCACCTTCTCTGTCATAATCGTAGTAAGAAAAGAACCCAGTGAAATACCTATGATCTCTAGGGCCTTAGTATGCAGTCACAGGTAAAGAAATTCAGTTTGTAATACTACTGCTACCTATCTAGAAATTCTAGAAGGTTAGATATAAAGAAAGTAACTCTTGCCACAAAAAAATATTAAATGTAGTTGTGGGGTGGTATAGACTGTGATGGTCAAATTTCAGAATATTTCAGAAATCTCCTTTTAGCTGATAAACTGTTAATGAACAAAGGTTTTTCATACTATATGGTGTGGTTCATATGAGCACGATGTAGTTTATTAGATTAGACTACTTGTCATTAGTTATTGCCTCAACTATCCTAATGTAGGAAAAAAAATTAAACTTCGGAGAAAAAGTAATAAAACAGATTGCTTATTCATAAAACGTATAATATCCCTACCCTACTTCTGGATACATGCATAAAAATAAACAGACTTTTTCCTCGAAAGCATACTGTGGAATCAATAAATGATCCTGGTCTCACTAAAACCTCTTTTATCATACAGGCATAGGGTAATAAGGAAACAACTCATAGAAAAAATGGTGATTTTAATAATTTATCATGAAAATGCATTTACATAATAAAAATTACTACCAACTTCAACATTTAACATTTTGAAGAGATGGCTTTCTGAAAGAGAGTAAATGTATTAAACCTCATCAATTTCTTTTCCTCTTGGTTTTATTGTAGGAGAAGTACACACATACCTGCAATATGTAAAATAAATTCGCATATTTACTTGTACTCTAAGAATAAGTATTTTATTGTCAAGATGGCAGAATAAGTGTGGAAAGAAATCATTACAGCTCTACCCCTAGCACCTAATAATAATATGAAAAATTGCTAGAAGACAAAGCTGTGATAAAAAAAAAATCCTGTGGACTAAAATTTTTTTTGTCTGTGATAAAGAACGAATTATGGAATACAGTAAATTCTAAGGAGGCTCACCTTGCTATTTACCAATGTTTTCCCTCAGATCTATGGAATCTAGTTCTTAATTCAATATCAAGCATTTTAAATCTAAGGTACATATTTTTAAACAAACTTCAGTTTCCTCAATATTTCTTACAAAAGCAGAAGAAAAAGGATACTTATGGCTTCTAATAAAATGCTATTAATTCTTGACATCAAAAACTTGCTAAAAGCAATTAAACACAAAAAAATTAGAATGAGAGACCTATAAATCAAATGTATAGTGAACTGGTATGAGTTAAAGAAAACAGACCCATGTAAAAAAATTTTTAAAAGCAATGAACTAAACATTTTTGAAGAGAAGAGAAATTCTGCCAAATTTAAAATAGTACAATTGTAACTTTAAAAGATTTGCTTAAAAGAGAGCGAACACATAAAGGACCCCATTCTTATATACCCAAATTTAACCATATATTTTCTCTTCAAAAATAATTTTCATCTACTTCAAAGGCTGGTGAGATGCTCTGAATAGGAACAAAATCAAAGGCCATTGCATTTAATAAAAGTTGTGAATGTTTAAACTGGAAAGAGTACAGATTTTCTTTGTGAGCTTTTGATTACAATTTATTATTAAAGAATGATTTCATTTTAAATGGGTCACTAATGTAAACCAAGCATAGCCTTCAAATGAGAGGAAATTTAACTCTGATGTACAAAAGCAGGATTGTGTGATACAATTCATATCTAATTAGAATCAGATTAATCAATCAACTAATTTAATCCACAGCAGTAAGTTTCCGTGACTACAATTTGATACCTTCCTGTGTTTTTGTCCATTTATTCTACCTTCTTTCCTGTCATTAAGGCCATGCTTCTAGCTAAATAAATTCTGCCACTTGTCTATTTGATCCCATCTTCTTTTATCTACTTTGAGACAGTATTCCAGCAATTGTTACCACTGTCTGCTGCCTGGACATTTTTTCCCCATCTTTCCTTATTTACTTCCATTAGTATGCAAATATGGTATTATTTTTCTCACCTAGAAAAAAAATCAACCCTCTTGATTCCACTCCCCCCTCTGGCTGCTAAGCTGGATCTTTCCTTTGATTCACAGTGAAACTGGTTAATAGTGTTGCTTAGAAGCTTTCTGCCTCTTCTCCAATTTTCTCCTCCCATTAATTTTGAACCTCCTATTCTCTCCTATTCCCACCATTCCAACGAAAATGTTTTATTAAGATCCTCAGTAACACTTGGGTTGCTCAATCCTTCAATCCTCAATCCTTATTTCCTTGTCTAATTTGCAGCATTTAACTCAGCTGATCAATCTCTTCATACACTCTCTCGGTCTCCAGGATACCACGCTTAACAGTATTTGCCTGCTACCTCCAGGTTGGCCCCTCTCAGTCTTCTTTGCTGGTTTCCGTACTTACTCACGTCTATACATTCAAATGCACTGGGGCAGAGCACTCTTCTCTATCGCCCCTGGTATCTGAGCCAGCTTTAAGTATCATCTTTGCTTATATCTTCGAAAGGGTGTCCTCCAACACACTCCAAATTTGTATATCCAACTCCCTTTCAATATGTCAGAATTAATGTTTCTACAACTGAGTATTTAACTTTCTTCTTTCAGTCTTCCCCAACTCAGTAAGTCAAATGTGTATATTAATCATTTCAGTCCAACAAACTTACCATTCTCAGTGTTTTTCTTTCATGACAAATACTTCATCAGCAAATCCTGCTGCCTCTTAATATACCTAGAGAATCTGCCTGTTATTACCTTTACTGCTTTCATTCTGATCTAAGACACTCTCATCCTTCATTCATTATAGATCTACCTTTTCCATCTGTTATATCTTCTGTGCCTATCATCCTATAGTCTATTCTCAACACCACAGCCAGATTAATCCTGTTAAAATAGAAAACTAGAGGACCCAAGATGGCAGAAGAGTAAGTGGAAGGAAGCTACATTAACCTGCTCCCAAAACCAATCTGGAATTACAACTAAAAATTAGAAAAATCATCCTGAATAACCAAATGAACACTAGCGGGAGAGAAGCCTTATAACCATGAACAGACAGAAGAAACCACTCAGCACAAGGTGACTGGTAGGGAGTACGAGGGAGGTGTGAGAGGGTTGGCTGAGCTCCCATGGGCAGCAGCTGAAGTCTTAGAGGGATATTTCAAGGGTTGGCCAGGGGTTTCCCCTGAGAAGTGTAGGGTCTAAACCCCAATATGGGTTTCCCAGGTTCCAGCACCAGAGGCATAAAAGAATCCAGGTAACATCCTTCTGTGAAAGGCAGCAGTGTTTCTGTCTGTCAGGGAGAGACAGCTGGAGACTTAGACAGCCTCTAAAGGGCCAAAGCACAAAATTTCACTTGCAGCCACTTACCCTGGACTCTGGCAAAGGGAGGGCAGATTGGATTAGAGATGCTTGGTACAGTCTGGAGTTGGTGGCTCTGGGGAGAGAACGGAAGGAACACCGCCAGGATCCCTGTACTGAGTCATTCCCCAAACTACAGGAGCCATCTTTGTCAGTCAGAGCACTCCCCTCTGAATGGCATCAAACTGAGGGGAAGCAATAGCCCCACCTGCAGGAATTACTCTCTCACACTCTGTGGTGCTTCAGACCTGCTGCTGCAAAGTACTATTAGAAGATTTTCACTCTTCAAGCCTAACAGAAAGCCTATAGGGAGAGGTGGAACTCTGGGAGGTCTGAGACTTTAGCTGACCCTCCCCCAGGCCCAGTGCTAGTAAAAGCTAGCCTTGGTGTGAAGCCAGGTTCTTTCTGCACACACACAGCAGTGGGAGCCACAAGCTGTGGATTGTTAATAGTTCCAAACAGGTTGCCCGGGCTCAGTCACAGGCAGCGTCTGACAAAGGTCTGAATCCGAGTTTTTGCAGATCTACATAACACATAGAAAGAAACAAACACAAAGAGGCACCCAAAGTGGGAAGAAAAAAAATTGGTGTCAAAAGAAATAAAAAGAGAATTCTCCAGATGAACTAGGTGAAATAGAGGCAAGCAATTTATCAGATAGAGTATTTAGAATAATGATTATAAGGATACTCAACAGCATTAAAAAAAGACATAGAAATCAAGCATCTTCTCTGACCAGAATGCTATGAAACTAGAAATCAGTCACAAGAAGAACACTGAAAAACATGCAAAGACATGGAAGCTAAATAACATGTTATTAAACAATAAGTGGGCCAACAGCAAGATCAAGGAAGTAACAAAACACACCTTGACCCAAATGAAAATGAGAACACAACAATCAAAAATCTGTGAGGCACACAGAAAGCAATCCTAACATGCAAATTCATACATTATAGGCCTATGTCAAAACACAAGAGAAAGTTCAAATAAACAACATAACTTCACATGTAAAGGAACATGACAAAGAACAACAAAACAAACCAAAGTGAGTAGTAGGAAGAAAATAATATAGATCAGAATAGAAATAAACAAAATAAAGTCTAAAAAATAATACAAAAGATCAATGAATCGAAGAGATGCTTCTTTTAAAAGATAAACAAAATTGACAAACCTTTAACCAGATTCATCAAGAAGAAAAGACAGAAAACCCAAATAAATTCATAGATGAAAGAGGGAAGATAACTGACGACAAATACAAAGGATTGTAAGAAAATATTATGAACTATACACCAACAAACTGGACAAACCTCATGAAATGGATAAATTCCTAGAAACATACAGTCTTTCTAAACTAATAGGAACTTAGTCTTTCTAATCAGGAAGAATCAGAGAATCTGAATAGACAGATTACACGTCATGAAACGGAAGCAGTAATCAAAAAACTCCCAACAAACAAAAACCATGGGTCAGATGGCTTCACAGGTGAATTTTACCAAACATTCCAAGAAGAACTAACACCTCTGCATCTCTAACTCTTTCATAAAGAGGAGGGAAGACTCCCAAACTGATTTTATGAGGCCAGCATTATCCTAATTCCAAAACCAGATAAAGACATTACAAAACCCCCACAAAATTATAGACCGATATCCCTAATGAACATAGGTGCTAAAATCCTCAATAAAATATTAGCAAAGTAAATACAGAAGCATCAGAAAGATCATACTCCATGATCAAGTGGGATTTATTGCAGGAATGCAAGGTTGGTATAACATTTGCAAATCAATAAATGTGATTCAACACATAAAATGGAGTGTAAAAACCACATGTTCACATCAATATATGCATAAAAAGCATTTGATTAATTCCAAAATCCATGTACGGTAACTCTCAGCAAAGTGGAAATAGAGGGATCATGACGAAATATAATAAAGGCCATATAGGATAAACCACTGCTAGCATCATATTCAACAGGCAAAAACTATAAACTTTCCCCTTATGATAGGGAACAAGACAGGGATGTCCACTTTTACCTCTCTTATTCAACATAGTACTGGCAGTCCTAGCCAGAGCAATCAGATAAGAAGAAATAAGAGACATCCAAATTGGAAAGGAAGAAGTAAACTGTCTCTATTTGCAGATGACATGATATTGTATAGTACACAGAGAACCCCAAAGATTCCACCAAGAAACTACTAAAACTGAGAAATGAATTCAGCAAAGTACCAGGATACAAAATTTATATCCAGAAATCAGTTGCATTTTTATATGCTAATAATGAAGTAACAGAAAGGGAAATTAAGAAAACTATCCCATTCACAATTGCACAAAAAGAATAAAATACCTAGAAATAAATCTAACCAAGGGAGTAAAAGACCTATAATCCGAAAATTATGACACTGGAGAAGGAGATAGAAGATATAAATAAATGGAAGCACATACTGTGTTCATGGATAGGAAGAATTAACATCATTAAAATGCCCATATTACTGAAAGCAATCTATAGAGTCAATGCAATTCTATCTAGATTCCAATGACATTTCACAGAACTAGAACAAGTATTTCAAAAATTTATATAGAACCACAAAGGACCCATATAGCAACAGCAATCCTGAGAAAGAAGAACAAAGTTGGAGTAATCATGCTACCTAGTATCAAACTATACTATCAGGCCATAATACTCAAAACATCATGGTACTGGCATAAAAACAGACACACAGATCAATGAACAGAATAGAGAGCCAGGAGGAAGTAAGCACATACAATAGACTAAAGATAGTTTTTTCAATAAATGGTGTTGAGAAAATTGGATACATGCAGAGAAATATAACTAGACCACCTTCTTACACCACACACAAGAATACATTAAAAAAAATAAACAAATAGGACTACATCAAACTAAAAAGTTTTTGCACAGAAAAGGAAATCCTCAACAACATAAAAAGACAACCCACAGAATGGGAGAATGTATTTACTGTTATCTGATAAGGGGTTAATATCCAAAATTTATAAAAAAAACTTACAAAACTCAACACCAAAAACACAAACAACCCAATTAAAAAATGGGCAAAGGACCTGAACAGGCACTTGTCCAAAGAGGACATACAGATGGCCAACAGACATAAGAAAAGATGTTCAGTGGCACTAATCATCAAAGAAATGCTAATTAAAACCACAATGAGATATCATCTCATACCAGTCAGAATGGCTATCATCAATAAATCAACAAACAAGTGCTGGTGAGAATGTGGAGAAAGGGGAACCCTTTTGAATGTTGGGAATGCAGATTGGTGCAGCCACCATGGAAAGGAGCACTGAACTACCTCAAAAAGTTAAAAATGGCCCTGGCTGGTGTAGCTCAGTGGATTGAGCACGGGCTGGGAACCAGAGGGTCCCGGTTCGATTCCCCGTCAGGGCACATGCCTGGGTTGCGGGCTGGGTCCCCAGTGAGGGCATGTGAGAGTCAACCATACATTGCTGTTTCTCTCTCTCTCTGTCTCCCCCCCTTCCCCTCTCTCTAAAATAAATAAATGAAATCTTTAAAAAAAAATTAAAAATGGATCTGCCTTTTGACCTAGTGATCCCACTTCTTGGATTATATCTGAAGGAACACAAAACACTAATTTGAAAGAATATAAGCATCCCTGTGTTCATTGCAGCATTATTTACATTGCCAAGATATGGAAGCAACCCAAGTGTCCATCAGAAGATGAGCGGATGAAACAACTATGGGACATTTACACAATGGAATTCTACTCAGCCATAAAAAGAAGAAAGTTTAACTCTTTCTGATAGTATGGATAGACCTGGAGGATATTATGCTAAGTGAAATAAGCCAGTCAGAGAAAGACAAATGCCATATGATTTCACTCATATGTGGAATCTAATGAACAAACTGAACTAACAAGCAAAATAGAGACAGACTCATAGATAGAGAGTAGATGACAGCTAAGGGGTGGGAGATTAGTGGGTGGAGGGATCGAGCAAAAATGAAAAGGAACTCATGGACATGGTCAACAGTGTTGTGGTTGAGGGGGCAGGGGAAGGGCGTATAACGTGACTAAATGGTAATGGAAAAAATATAATAAAAAAAGAAAATATTCTTAATGAAATGTTGGGGGGAAATTAAGGTAAAGAACACTGAAAACACTTATTTGTTAAAATATATATACTCCTATGTTCACTTCAACATTATTTACAATAGCCAAGACACGGAAACAACTTAAGTTCCCTTCTATAGATGACTGGATAAATATGGTATGTATATACAATGGACTACTACTAAGCCATAAAATAAATAAATATATATATGTATACACACACACACACACAGATATTTATGGCCATTTGCACCAACATAGATGAGAGTATTATGCTACATAATATCAACATACTTGAGAGTATTATGCTAAGCAAAATGCCAGACAAAAAAGGACAAGAACCATATCAACCATATCATTTCACACTTATATTGCATATAAACAGAAAGCAACAAATTAATAAAGAAAACAAACAAACGAACTGATAGACAAACAGTATGGCAGGAACCAGAGGTGAATGGGGTAGGGTGGGGAGGATGAGGAGGGTAAAGGGGTTCAAATACATGGTGACAGAAAGAGACTAGACTTTGGGTGTTGAGCACACCATGCAATTTACAACTGATGTATTACAGAATTGTACATCTACAACTTATAAAATGTTATTAACCAACATTACTCCAATACATTTAATAAATTTTTAAAAGTGTAAGTCAGATTATGTCACTTGACTGTTTAAAACCCTGCAAAAGTTTCCAATACAACTCTAAGTAAAAGTCAAAATCACTACTCTAAGGCCCTGCTCATGGTCTGGCCTCCCTCTGATCTCCTTTCCTAGTCCTCCCCATCTTCATCCTTCAGCTTGATCCACGCTGCCCTCAGCGTTATCACTGGAACGCATCAGGCAAGCTCCTCTGTCCATTGCCTGGACATCAGGGCCTTTGCAGTTAACTGTTCTTCGTGCCTGGCATGCTCTCCCCACAGAGACCCGTCACCGCCCGACCAGGCCTTCTCTGCGCTCTGCCAGAATCGCAACGCTCATCCTACTCCCACCCCGACACTTTCCATCATCTCTCCCTGATTCAATTTTCTCTTTAGCACTTAACATATTTTACATTAAATTTATTCATTTCGTTATTGTCTGACTAGAATTGAAACTCCACTAAAGCAGAAATGTTTGTATTTTCTTCTCTGCCACATAGAAAAGTTTCTGATACATAATGGACACTCGAAAATATAATTGCTAAATAAATGAATCCAACATTAATGTTGAAAATAGTAGGCTTATGTTATAACTATATAAGTATAATATGAGTTCAGGGGCTTCTCCTTCTAGAAAATCTATAAAACTCTAGTAAAATAGTCCATAGTTTGTTTAAAAACCTGCTTGCTGGGTCCTTGACCTGAGGTGCTGATGAAGGCTCAGGTACTTTTAAGTGGCATTTCTCCTTCTTGTCTCACTGACCCCGCCTTACCCCAACACAATCACTTTTCTGAATAGAGAGAGAAGGTCTCCACCTCAGGACAAAGCATTCTAGATCACCCTGTTCCACTACACTCACCCAGAGCTCTAGCTAGATTCAATCTCAAGTGTTATAGGCAGCCAGCTTTGAGCTAGAGACAATTAGTATGAAGGCATATACCGTTTATTGCTTATGCATCCTTGTTTAACAAAGAATCATGCACCTTGGTGTGTATGTACGTGAGCACACTTGCTTGTTTTGTTGTTGCTAATGAATTGCTGCATTTTACAATACATACTCATGGTTAGCATTACTATTTGAGGTTTTAGACTCAAAAGTCTAAGGAGTTTTTATAGAGAATTTTTACAGCATTTTTCATTATGGACTACTGTCATTAGAGTGATAAGCCCAAGTGAAATATTCAAAACAGAAAATAAACATATTTAGTACCTGGAGCTGACGCTGAGGGATCAGGCAGACTTTCATTTTCCTCATCAGTACTTTCATCATAGACTGTGGCTCTGTCAGCAGTCATTTCAGAGCATGTTGCAGTTTCCCTAGAAAAAGAGAACGTTAGAATCGTAAAATATTGGCTAGCCCCTAGCTAGACAGCAAATTCACTAGTAATCATAGAAAACATCCCTGGGAAATATTATAATCAAACATATACTGAAATATACTCATATGATCGAGATGAAAGCACCTCAGAGACTATATGTGAACTCTCTTAAGAACAGGTTTACCTTGTAGCCAACCTAAATATGGCCGAGCGCTCACTGTAGGTCTTGAATCAGTTTCTTGTCACATTTATCTACCAAAATACTATTCTTCTGTGGGTCACAGTGTTCAGCATTTTACTGCTCTCAAAGCAGTTCTGCCTTTCATCTGATCTTCTGAAAATTCTGAGTCGGGTACTTTTATTCTTATTATGGAGATACCCAAGTAAGGCACAGAGAATTTAAAGAACTTGCCCAAAGTCATGTAGTAATAAATATCAGTGCCAGACCAGCACTTGAAATAGGACTGTGTGTATCAAATGTTATATTCTTCATATTATACCATTAGTAAACCTATGTTTTCTCTTAGATTCAGGGCAATAGACCCAAACCTATAACTGCAAATGCCTAAAATAGTAACAATTATCCGAGCCATACCAGCTCTTAGTCATCTATGATTCTTCCCTAAAAATCAAGTACACGTCCACTCTTAGAACCACTCGATTCTAAAATCAACCGTTATTTAGACATCAAGATCACAAGTGTGTGAACCACTCTGTAGTTGGGCAGAAGATTAAAGTTTTTAATTAATCTATTTCTTAGTGATGTTTATGAGTTAAACAAATAATATTTAGGTAAACTTCCTGCCAGTTTCATGATTTGCGTGTAGATGTGACAGTTGGGCAGACATAGGGAGATGGTGTTGAGAACTCTCCGCCCCGCGGTATCCAAGAGCAAGAGCATCCAACCCCCAACTATCAAATGATCTCGTATTACCAAAAGGCGGTACCTAACTTTTATTACATCTGGGAAGAAGTCCCACTTAAATTTATACACCTGCCCTGTCAAAGCAGAAAGGTCAAAATACCTCTCGTGTTCCATGTCCTTTTCTTGTTCTTGAGCTTCACTTAACAATTTATGTAAGCTTCTGATCTTTGCTTTCTTCTCGTTCAGCACCAGAATAAACCGCTGATAAAGATCAGCCTCCAAAGCTTCCTTAGCACTCACACATTTTTCAAACCTAAAATGTAAATAAACAAATAAATAAACAAACTATGCACATTTTCTTAGCATTAATATTATATAGCCTATTATTAAAGATGATTTCAAGAAAACTTTTTGAGGAAAATACAATTAAAAATCATCTTTTACATACTTTTATTGATTTAATTTAAAGTTCTATATAGATAGCTAAACAAATAATTAGAACTCATGGTTTATTTATGTTAGTAATTTGTGCACTAAACTAAGGATCAAATTGAAAACTGATATTAAAAAACTTTTAAAACATCTAAATGCAATAATTCATTTACATCTCTGGTTTATTTTGAAATGAGTATTTTTACATGGCAAATTTCAAACAGGATTAACTAAAGCCTAGGTTTCCTATGCTTTGTTAATATTACTGTAATAGCAATAGTGATCTTGTTTTGCAATTAAGTGATTTACCAGATCTGTTTTCCCTAACTAGGTCCTGAACTGCTCCAGGCCAAGCATAACTTCCCCAGTCCCAGTTATAACCCAGACACACCCCCATAGGCGAGCGCGTGCGCGCGCGTGCGCGCACACACACACACACACACACACACACACACACAGAATGAAAGTATACAACTGGAAAGCTCCGAGAAGAGGTTAATGAAACAGTAAGTGTAAAACACTATATATATTCAATTTTAGCTATATATGATAAAACATAAAATTCTCTATCATTTCTAATTTTTTCTACAATATTTAAATGAGTTAACAAGAGATTGTGCTAATTTTGATCTCCCAGATAATATATAAAGAAACTAGCAGAGGTTGCATGCATTGGATATGTGCATATGCACATACCATGAATAAACATCTATTTAAAGATCCAAATATAAATTATTTTATGTAAAATATCCTTTTAAACTTAGTCTAGCTCTGCCTAGTTTTTCTTTACCATATTGTTCATTTATGCTTCTGTTGTTCTAGGCAGGTATCATAGTATTTTCACTATAAATATTTTATATATTTTAAATATATTTTTACATAAAGTGTAAAATAAAATCTATATTTTAAATACATAAAATATTTTTCAGTGACATAATAGAAACAAAAATGTCAAAATTTGATACCTTTGATATATATGCCCTCATGCTTTCAACAACATATCTACCCAGAGATGCAAAGAATGAGGGCCCCTCATGGCATGAAGAGAAACATATGGCAGTATTGTTTTCTGGGAACAATTACAGCACTCGTATAGCATAGTCGTTGGCTGTGAACTTGAAGACAAAGTGCCTGTGTGTTTTATTGGCTGCTTTATCCTCAGTGCCTAGCACAGAGTTCTGCATTCAGCAGACACTGACTAGATATTTATGAGATAAATGGATCAAGTCAGTGAGTGAATATGGATATTTTATAAGGAAATGGAGAGCCAGTGATGCTGAATTTTACATTTTTACATTCTTTTAACAGCTAGTCACCAATGTCACTAGAAATATTTTTCACTTTCTTAAGCTTTTAAAAAATTTGTGGTACATATTAACATAATGGTACTTTTTTCAATCAAAGCCCTCTGAGAAACAAGTAAACCAAAAGGTGTGCGGGGATCAGGAAGAGAGTTCAAGTTGAAGAGCTGCCAACATCAATGGCTTATTTTAAGCCAAAACATGTCACCGCAGTTGTATTTCAGATGCAAATTGTTATGTGAATATTATTTCCCATTTTCTTGTACTCTTTTGTAATGTAACACAATAACAACAATTTTAAAAAGATAAAAAGAACATACATACCATTAAAATACCTGAGTATATAATAATGAAATACTTTAAACCTAAAGTAAAAACAAATTATAAAAAGGCAAACTAAAAATTCTTGTATGTTTGAGCTCCAGTGGGTGACACAATTGGTTAGCGTGTGGTACTTATAAAAATCTTGTAATTACATACACACACATGCTATAATTAATTACATAAATTTTAAGAATAGTAATCCACAAGTAATTTATCTTATTTAAATACATATTTAATATACATATAAAACACTGCAATGATACCTGATTGAAAGAATATGTGCACTTATCAATATGAATTAAAAAATGAAAAGATATCAAAATGAAATATTGTATTTGTCTAAAATATTGTTAATCTCAATAATCAGTGTCACAACCACAATGTCAAAGGCAACAATATTGCTGTAGGAGAGCAAACTCCACAGAATGAATGGCATCCTCTGCCAAGTTAAACTTGCTTGGGTTTAGCAAAATTTTAGGATTTTGTTACAACTAAATTTCTGATCATCTAACTGGAGAACACTTTCTAGACAAAGCTGGAAAGTGGGGGTTAGCTGGGACAGAGTATTACTGTGAAGTTTCAGGAAATAAATTTACTCTTAATTATTAATTTATGAATGAATTCAGAGAATGCTATCCTTTTATTCACTACTCAGTTACTAAAAGGTACCAACAATTTCCCATAAACCATACTTAATGCCAATGCTCCCTATGGCATTGTATTACCATGCCTTCCACATTACTTGACTCCTGCCAACCCTCTG